>JAZHYW010068761.1:0-81728 GCA_037355805.1 Ixodes ricinus
GGCATCTGGTTCGACCTCTAGAGCCACCTTTGGGCGGAGAATGAGCATTCAGCAATATGTAGTTTATTTTTGAGGTAAAATAACCCTGTAAATGTTTTTGGACACCCTGTACATGTTTACTGAGGCATCCCACAAACATGTGCGACCGCAGAGTGAATGAGTGAGTGATACTATAAAGTGCATCATCGAGCTGTTTTGTGGAAGCAAATTACTCTGGAAAAAAAGGTGCTAATCGGGGAAAACATTGTTTTTTACACCAAACAAAGACCCGATTCTCACCTAAGATTACTTTTAGAGCGTTCCTATCTGCCAAAAACACTGTCGATAGAAAAAGTAAAGAACGGTCCCGGAAAGCGTGTTATTGTTTCACGGTGAAAGAGCAGAAAACATTTTTCAGGCAAAGTAAACCAAAACGATAAGCCACAAGAAAGTAGAAGAAGCCCGACGAGTGATTGTGGCGTGTGTGTGCGCTTCTTTTCAACAATCGGCAAGTTTCTGCCAAGCATGTGGTTCGGAGCACGCAGTTAAGGGTTCATGTTTAAAACTGAAACTAATAGGAGGTGTTGTCATTATTAAATATTGTGATATTTTCCCAGTGGTGTACTCGCATCTTACCACGTCGTTCTCTCCCCGCTTTTTTATTGTTTGACCTAAATAAAATTAGACAATGCTATTAGTCCGTCATTTAGGTATTGATTTTCGTGGTCAGAAAATTCGCATCTGCTTGAAGTGAGTGTTACAAAGCAAAAAGAAAAAGAAATATTAAAATTTATTTCCTTTCAGCACACCTTCCAGGCAAAGTGTCGCAGACTCCCGGGACGATCTCATAACTGCGATTATCTTTCAGCGACGCGAAGCATCTTGCCGGTTAATTTTCTGTCGATCGCGAGGTCGCAACGACAAAACAAAAAGCAAAAAAGGACTCTGTTTTACAAATAAGCTTTAAAAGAGAACAGGGTCGGTAGTCCTGAGGAGATGCAACTTTAGTTTCCTTTGAAATATAGAACCAAGGGGATTGCCTTTTAGCACGTCAAGGTTCCTTGAGGACAACGAATCATGGTACCCAGACTTTATTTATTTTGTTTTTAAAACTTTTAAAATATAAGAACACTAAAATAAATTCAGAATTTCTAAGAATTGGGGAACATAACAAAATTAAACTCCGATAAACCCTGAATTTTCAGCAAAAAATAAACTCTGGAAAACACGGAATCCTACTTATGAGATACCATCCAGACGCAATTCTTTTTTTTTTCATTCACACTTCATTTTGTAATCTAAAATGAATGCACGAATTGTGGGTCGGATGTGGTTCCGAATTACGGCGGATGTGGTTCGGATGCGGATACAAAGTATGCGGATGCGGATCGGATGTGGATAGAACTTAAGAACATTGCAGATGCAGTTCAGGCGAGGTTATGAAGTTTCTAGATGCAGATCGGATGCGGACGACCAAACCGCTATCTGAGCAGGGCTCTACTCATCTGACAGCAAGGACTGTGAGCGCCTTGCCGTCACAGCCTTACAGGTAACCGCTGCAACGGCGAGGAGCACCGCAAAAGTGATTAACTTTTTGGACGATGTAGCAAAACGCTTCGGCAGCACTGAGGCACCGAGGTACAATGAGTAACAAAAGAGTCCGACTCTTTGTCACCGATACGTAAAACAGCATAAAATGACAATCTCAAGAAGCCACACGACATACCGAGCAAAAGCGCGTATGCCGACAAAGAGCGACTATGAAGAGTGATTAATCAGCCATCAGGTTGTTGCAGTTCACTAGCAATATTGTAATGCCCCCTTCTTTTCCCCATTCACAATGACACCCACAGTGTTCACCTTCTCCAGGACAGGGGCAAAAGGACCTGTCAGACCGACAGCTGACACAAACTGGTCAAAATGCACAGCACGTGGAAAGGGCCAAAAACGCAAAGTCACACATGCCGGCTCTCCCTGTCAGCACCGGGGCAATGCTAGGTGGCGTAGATCGTCGTCCAATTTAGTGGGTTTGGTCGTGCCCATCCTTCCATCTATTTATCAGGTGTAATGCAGTCTGCCTTCGATGTGGCACCAGCTCCGTGCTTCACCGGCGATCACCGTGAACCGCACTGGCTTTGAGACAACCCCAGTGCAAGCTGGCCGAAGACGCAACTACACTTCGTTTCACTGTAACTTGGCAAACGGCAAAGGCTACGGTGTTGGTGACTCAATCGGCATGTTGGAGGGAGACGCGTCACTATGCTCTACCTCGCTAGTTGGGTGCAGTGCTGTCAAAGCCACGGGAGCGGGAAAGAGGAAAACCACTTTCATATGAATTTTGAGTGACAGGCTAATCTCCGAGAAGGACAAAAGCGACTCCCGGGATGCACAAAAGGGGATCGGTGTAAGACATGGAGGTAGGACGTTTCTGGAGGCAACACGCCCCCAACGATGACCAAAACCAAGAGACGCTATTGGACAAAAAGAGAGCTGACTCAACAGCTGTTTTGGTCACCCTTGGGCCATGCCCGAGGGTGACCGAAACAGCTGTCGACTCAGCTCTCCTTTTCGTCCAATAGTGACTCTCGGTTCTGGTCATCGTTGGAGGTGTGCCCTTATACACTTCTGGCTCAACAGCTCTTTGGTCAGTCCCTTGGCCATGCTCCGAGTGTGGCAAAACAGCTGTTGACTCCGCTCTTTTTGTCCTATAGTGGCTCTTGGTTTTGGTTATCATTGGAGGCGCATCCCTCCACACTTCTGGCTTCACCTCTGGTGGCCTCATGTCACCTTCAGAAGATTCCTACCTCTATTCGCGACTCCAACTAACTATAGGTGGCACCACTCATTTTCCAAGATGGCGGGTTTAGTGAGGGTCAGAGATGCGTACCGCTGTTGAGCCTGTCTAGTGCTGGCTTCACTGGAGCTGAGCATAAATTATGTCTGGTAATACGAGGAAGCTAGGGTGTTATGAGCGCAGGGTCACCTCTTTAACCTGAAAACAAGAACGATGTTTAGAGTATTATTTACGGAAGGATGCGCGTTTTAAATTTGGAGCGAAACTCGAAACTTACCTCTATTTTGGATTTAATTCCTCGATATAGGTCTTAATTCCCCGATTCTTTCATGACTCAAGATGTGTCTCACATCGCAGTTATTTACTGTAGAAAAAGCATTGTTCGTTAAAACTTTATTTTGTGACATACTGTTCGATCCAGGCTGATATTTTTAGTTGTTGAAAAAATCAGTGCTGATATTTCTGCGCTCTCGCTGCCTTTTTCTCGCTCAGATAATTGTCATGGGAAATATTGAACTGCGGGCCTTTTAATGGTTTTTTGGTTGTTTAGATGATTAATTGGTTTCACATTATTTCCAGCACAAGAATAAGAGAATAATTCCAATTTTACAATATGTCCACGAAACGCATAAATTAATAAACGCTGCTCTCACTGCAACAACCCAAAGACGGGATCCGAGTCAGACAGCTGAAATGTGTGTGTGTGTTTTTTATAGCACCGCGTACGCGTAGGGCTTCATATTACATCCAGTGTTTGACTGTTTGTCTATCTTTATAACGATGTCAGACTTTTTCATATGCTAAAAAGAAACAAAATTATACCTTTCTGGAAAGACTATTATGGTTAAATAGCGTATTCTCATGATCTTGGCGTTAATTGGAGGCATACATTGCCGCGATTTGTATTAATAATAATAATATTAAAATTCACATATTTGAGAAAGTAATTTTTCAAGCTCTAATATAATTTGTTGCTTATGATCTAATTTTAAATGCGCAAAGAAATACGACAATTAAAAGTGTGCTAATTATCATGACTGGTGCCAATTGCAGCATTTTTAATTACAAATAAAATAAAAATAGACTAAAAATCAATGAAAACATTCTAGCTGATGTGAGAAATCCATATACCGGTAAAATTATATTAATTGTGGGTAAAGTATATTAGTGCTATCAAAGTTGCGACTTTCGACAATCGGCGAAACGTCCAAAGTCGCCGCCAATATACTTCCAAACCAAATGCCCAAAAATAAAAAAATAAAAAAGCTTTTTTGAATTATTTGTTTTTTAAAACATTTATTTTCTTTTGTAATTGCTCGCCGTCGTTTTGTCAATCTCAGCCTTTCCAGTTCGAAGGAACGCCTACATGCTTGCACGTCTGCTCACTGCAGCACGTTTCGTTGGCGTTGAAGCCTGTGAAACAGTAGTGAGTTTTAATATTGCGTATACTAGCGAAATCCTAAGCCCTGTGTGGTTGTGTTAGCTTTGCGTGTTCCACTGTGCGTGGTGCGGAGCCGAAAATCGCGATTCTTGAATGGCGCATGGCGATGAGGCACACGCACAACGTGGGGCACGCAACTCTAGCGCTAACGCACACCGCTTGCGTTTGCTTCTATGCGCAATACTAAAACCTCCAGTAAGGTACAATCCTCATACCGGCTGCAGCACTGACGTTGGGACACTGAAGAGTGTTGTTTGCATTCGGAAACGACAATTCGCGAGCCATGATCGCGAGCAGTTCCGCCACGCCCGCTTAGGAGGAGAATCGGGGGACCCTCACCAGAGCGCTTCTCGTTTCCGCCGCGGAGGGCGAGCCGGCCGAGCTGGAGACGCGAATGGTGTAAAAGGGGAGCTCCTCCTTCACCTCTTCTCCAACTGCTCGGGAGTCGACACTGCTCTGGCCCCTGCGCCTTGTGCTTCGCCTCTGTTGCTCCGATTGCTTCGAGGGGGACGTGGTGTTCGGCTCTTTGCCGAGTTACGGTGGAACGAAATATAGTAGATTAGTGTGCTTGTATGTAGAATGGGAAGCAAGACTGGCTTGGAGTGATGACTCGTGTTGCCACTGCAGAGGCCCCATTTCTGGCCAGTGCAATATGACTGCCAACCACGAGACCTTCAATATGTGCCACATGGTGATGACTACGCTAGTTCGTGATGGTACAATGCTCGTTGATTAATCAGCCCACTCGCAATTCCAAGGAAATTGACGCCATGTAGCGGCCGCACTATAGGAGTTCTGAAGAAAGGACCTTTCGCAACGGCCATCTGCATTCACTGCTTGGTCCTCATAGGCGACGTCCCTTGATATGCGTGTTTAATAAGCTAAACTGAAGAATCGCTGTTCAGTGCTGCCGCAACAAAATGAGGAATGAATAATGAAGTCAAAACGGTTCGGAGGCGTGCCATATTCTTTATCCAAAAGATGAAAAACAATGCCACCTTGTAATGCGTGTCGCTGTACGAAGCCCATTGTACGATTCCCGTCTGTAGAAGCCCATTGTACGATTCCCCGTCTGTACGATTGCGTGACGTCCGACGGAAATCGAGGGGTGGGCAATGTTTCGGAATTTTTATGTTACAGATATTTAGCCAAAAAAACGGGATGGGCGATCTCTCGGGGGCGGGCGTTCTCTCGGATTCCACACCTTCACTGGCATTTCTTGCAAAAGGGTAGTTGACATTTCTGAGGGACCTCGACATAACAGTTCTTACAACCAAACTTTCATTTGCTAACATAAAAGAGCATCATCTGCGGTCTTTTAATCCTGTGAATTTGATTGATTCGAAGCCCGGTAAAGATCGGCTTGTACTTGACTAAAAAATTTTACAAACCAATATTCGCCATTCATTGTTTCCATGAAACAATAACACATTTTACAAACCAATATTCGCCATTTATTGTTTCCATGAAACTCAAACCCGAGGACAATGTTAGAAGCGCATTGGACATCTTTCCCAAGGATGATGTTCAGTTAATTTACCAACTAAACGTCACCCTTACGATAGATAAAGCTCGGAAATTTTCCTTATGCTCCACCTTGCAAATATTCTAAAGCTGCCTTCTGTCAATATCATGCCAGACAATGCCTCAGAAAAAACAAAAAAAATGTTGCAGACAGTAATTATCTTTACGCTGCCACCCATGACCCTCTTCCGCCCTGAGTGGACTTAAGCTTTCATGTCTAAAAAGTATTTTGCTTCAGCATTTGATTTTGGTTCCGCTTTTCAATGCAAGAAATCTAAGATTTTTTGCACACTGAATGGTGAAACTGACCTCATTTCATTTGCCATTTTCGGCCAAGATCAGCGCATCCCCCTTTAGGTCACTGAAGTCATAGGTAAGTGCTTGAATCGATCTTGCGTCACAACAGTCATCCATATTGCCATGTATAAGAGCTGGAATTCATATCATCTCACTCCAATCGATTTGAACTCAAGCCGCACAATCCTGATCTCAATGTTGTTGAAGTCCTACTTCTTTCCGGTAAGAACATTCGAAGAGTGGAATAGCACGGATGACAATCCTCTTGTTGGGATTGATAATGCAGAGGTTCGGAAATGTACCATCGGAGACGTGTTACTCCTTTTCAGATGGTACTGATGAAATGATTCTTCGGACATTCGTGTTTAACTGGAACAGCACTCAAGTAATGATTGTATTTGTGGTGATTATTTGTGGTACGGTCTTTCTTTTCTTTCAAAATTAACACCCCCTAGACAGCCCAAAAGGGCTGCCAGTACTGTAAATAAAGAAATACCGATTCATATTTTGAGAGGAGAGAAAAAGAGAGAGCGAGTAAAAGTAGCAGGCACCATTTTTAACGTTCCCAAATGGTCCGCAACATTATTTACTCTCGTTTTCCTCCGTCCATATTGTAACCATCGAGGGAACTTCCGTCTTCCTCACGTGCGACAACATTACTCCTGCACTGCACATACAGACGACAAAAGCCCTCTCGTGCAGTGCAGTCTGCCTTCTCTTTTACTACAGTTAAGGCAGCGTCACACGTGCATTTAACACTCGGTGAAATCAGTCTACTGACCTCGGGCTCTCCAAGGCAGCAGAGCGAGTTCTGACTCTCTCTGCTATTGACCTGCAGCGCATCAAAACCCGGAAGCGAAGGATTAAGGCGGTTACACTGTTTCGCCCCTACGCCCCGAGAAGGAGAAGGCCGAGCGGCGCCACCCACTTTTCGATTTTCTTCTTGAGTTTCTCCTTCTCCTTGCCCTTCTTCTTCTTGGGCTTCTTGGTGGGGTCGTAGGCCCCCTTGAGTTGGAAGCGGGCGCGCTCCACCCGCATCTCCTGGCCCCGCAGCCGGTACCCGTCCAGAATGCGCAGGGCCAGGTCTACAGATTCCACCTGAATGCGCAAGGTGGCGTCGGTCGTCGAAACACCCAGACGTTACTATAGTCACTGACAGAAGGAGTACAGCAGGACGCGCTTTTTGAATGCCCGGCCTGTACGCCGAGACGCCAAAGTCTTGTCGAAGGGTAGGAAGCTAAAGCTGGAGGAGGACAACTGAAGCTCCTCCCTGCCGTTCTCACTTGTCAGTGACTACAGATCAACTCTCTTATGGAACTCCAGCAGCGGACACCCCCCTCCTGCCCAAGATCGCCATACGTAAAGCCCTTTGATGTGTTTGTGCTCGTTTTACACAGCAAAGGGCAGATAGTGGCACGTGTGTCGCGCATTTGCATAACAATGGTTGTCGGCGCTTGTAAGAAACGCGAAGTGAGAATTTTATAAAGGAGCTTTAGCCATCCGTCGTTTGAAGTACCATGTAGGGGCTGTGCTCCAGAACTGTATTTTTTGAGACGGCTACCATGAAATTACACCCAAAAGCTGTCCTTCAAAACTCGTCTCTTACATGGACTAAACTGTAGTTAACGCACTGGCCGCCGCCCCTCTGGGGGAGGGGGGTACTGTGCATAGAAGCGGCGTCTATGGACAGCTCCGCAACTGAGTCGATCTGGTAGCGTTGTAACGCACATGACCGACAGATGCAATCGGGCAAGAAACTCGCAGTGTTTTTCCTTCCACACCTTTATGTCGGTGCTAGAGACATTAAGCAAGCTACGCTTTGGAACAACGACACTTCGGCCATCTTGAAGCTTGAAATCATTGTTGCCAGTTATCTGAAACTCTATCTGAAATTGCAAGAAATGCTTTTCGATTCTCCAGAAATGTTATAGCTGTTTGCGACAGATCAGAACGATATCGCCTAAGCTTCCTGACGTTGTGTCTAAAGCTTGTGAAGAAGCATTTGAGAATTATAACTAACCACCAATAGACCCTTTCCGAAATTCAGTCTGGCCTTTTTGATCCCAATCATCATCTGAAAAATAGCATATGTGCCATACTAATGGCGGCCTTCTGTTTACTGATAAAGGAAGAAGTTCAAGATGATCCTAAGGAGATTCGAGATGTTAAAATGATGCGAAGCAGAAAATTAATGCAAGAACTGCGTAAGCGTTCATTTCTAACTCCGGCCCAATCAATCTGTTAGTAGCACACAATCGGCTTCAGAGGCCCATAATGTATGGAACTTTATCAAAGCGTCTATGTGGGTTGGTACTTCGTTCTGGCTGGTTGCAACTTTTTTGCCATCGACACTGAAAGAGATTGAGAAAGAACTACACAGTGAAGCGCACATTCTCGTTTGCCGTTGACTCGCGAAGGTGAAGGTGCCCGATAAAATATTGCAAACTACAGGATCATTGCTGCATTAGTACAACAAAAGATTAACTGCCTTTTGAGCCACCAGATGGCACTGAATTTCGGAAAAAGTCTTTTGGGCCCGCTCTATGCTACACAATAAAATGGTGGCGTCCACGAGACTTCTCTTCACGGTGTTATCAGGTCACTTCGGTTCAGGAGTTAGGCTCCGAATCAGAAGACATTAACATGGACAACCACATTTCATCATGTTTTTGATGGTGACAAAGAGTTTCAGAATATATTAGAATGTTGTTTGTAAGTATTTCAAGGAGCGGTGTTTCAAGGAGCGGCCAGGCTCTTTAAATCGACCGCAAAATTCGGTTTCTAAACCTATCGCGCTATGACTTTGTGCAGCGTTGCCCACAGATGGTGCATTTTTTTGTAAAATTTGCAGAGAGCGAACTTACCCGAGGGAAAAGTAAAGAAAGAAAAAGGCTTAGCTCCTATGGAAACGCAGCGAAGCCACCGGTCTTCAAACAATACGGCGCCGTTTTGCAGGCGAGATGGCGGCACGAACACCGCCAACGAACGATACAGCGCCGAGAGCCGGCGTCTTTAGCAGACAATCTTTTCGACTCAAAAGCGGTGCAAGCTTTTTTCATATCAGTTGCCACTGCATTATTTTATCATCCCTACTAATAAAACACATTGAATAGACACATAATCGATTAAAAAATGGTTTGTCGGGTTATTTTAACTGTTTTTTTGGTGGTACTAATGTCATCTGCTTTACAGTTCCTTGTTGTTACCGCACCTGTTTTTGTTTCTGCGACTGTCGCCACCTGCGGAACGTGCGCCACTTTTGACTCGAAAAGATTGTCTGCTAAAGACGCCGGCTCTCGGAGCTGTGTACTCGTTTGTTGGCTGGAGTTGGCGTCGCGATCGCTTGCGCCATCTCTTGTCTCCCGTGCGAAACAGCACCGTATTGTTTGAAGACCTTTGGCTTCGCCGCATTTCCATAGGAGCTAAGCCTTTTTCTTTCTTTACTTTTTCCTCAAGTAAGTTCACTCTATGCAAATTTTACAAAAAAAATGCACCATCTGTGGGCAACGCTGCACAAAGTCGTAGCGCGATAGGTTAAGAAACCGAATTTTGCGGTCTATTTAAAGAGCCTGGCCGCTCCTTGAAACACCCAGTAGAAAGTTCCACGACAGAGTACACCTAACAACATAATCTATTGCTACCTCATTTCAGGAGGGCAGCTGCAAAAGCAAGTGGGCTTTCTAACAAGCCTTTCTCTTCTATGTTAGACTGCTCTGACTACAGCAAAACCCTGTTGATACATTTTTCAGGGAATTGTGGTAAAAAGATACATTATCCGGGAAAACAGAACAAATGCCTTTTGGGGGCCTAGAGATAAGAAAGGATATAACTCTGCCACAGCAATTCATTTCAAGAGGGCTTTCACGGCTGCAGAGAACTTTCTGATGCAATCCAATATCAGTTGGTGGTTTGCTTTTTTTTTTTCTTTTTTTTTCTTGCACTGCTCACTAAAATTAGGAACATAAACTAGAAGAACCAGGGGAACGGAGCAGGCCCGCACAACAAAAATGAACATCTGCCAGAGAAAGAGACATAAAGATGAACTAACTCTTGCAAAAGCCAGAATCCCTTTCAAGCCTAGTCCAAGATCATGCCTGCCAGGGCAAAAAGCACAGTGCAGAGGGAAAGAAGGAAAAGAGAGAGGAAACGGAACAAAAGGAAGATGGCGATTGCGCGGGCAACATCGTCGCGTCGGCCGCATTGGGTGGCAGTGCTTGGACGTAACAACCGGGTAAACAAGCATAACAAACGGAAAATCGATACAGATGTTCTTGTGGAAGTTCAAGAGAAGCAACAGTCGTGAACATAGAAGCTGGGAAAGACGTAGCAACCGAGAACATATTAGTGAGGTCCCACTGTATGTCATCACACACGGAGGCAGTGATGATACAGCTTGACAACAGGAGTGAAGCCCACTTTTGAATTGGAAGCCTACTGGATGCGAGGGCACAACTTCCCACAAAAGGATATATTTGGGGTAAGTGCATCCAACTCAAATTTGATGTGTCAATCTTGCGGGAAAGAAGTGAAATAAAAAAAAAATGCTGCCGCTAATAATTATTACAACAAAAAAAAAAAGATTTACTTAAAATTCTTGAAGTGGAAACGACCTGGGGTTCCAAATGTTTAGCATGATGAATCCACCACCTCAAAACACCTCTAGGGATAGTGACATGTCTTTTTGTCACTGCTACAGATAGTGTACATTTGCTACTATTTTCAGAGTTGCATGTTTAGCAATTACGGCTCGCTAAATGCTGCACATATTTTGTCTTGACTATGTTTTATGAACAATACTTTTTAAAATCATACATGACACAACTGTTTTTTTTCTTAATCATTTACAATTTTCTTGAGAAAGTGCTTTTCTTATCTAACAAGCCCTTCGAAATAAAAACGAGTCAGAATGCGTGCATAAGCTTTGCGCCATTATGTAAGGCAGTGGTTCTCAAATGAGGGTCCATGGACCCTTTGGGGTTCGCAAAAGCATTCTAGGGGTCCGCGAGGCCCTGCCTCATTAGTCAAGCCCGGCAATAAAAGTTGTCTTTTTCTTTTTCAGATTGAGAAGAAATGTTCCCATTTTCAGGTGAGTTTTCTCGTGTGTATGTCAATACAATTTGTCTACTTCCCACTACCCTTAGTTATATCCATTTATTAAATCATTATCATACTTAATGTGTACCTTTCCCTTTAACTCACCACGAACGGGATCCTCCATCATCTGTGCCGATCCACAAGGGTTAGCAAAACCTCAATGGTTCAGAACCACTGATGTAACTGATGTAAGGTATTTGAGAAAAACATTTTTGTAATCATCCTAATATTATTAAAAAAGAGCTTACAACCAAACAGCCACTTAGAAGTTGCTCATAAGGTTGCCCAATTGAGACGTGGCCACAATGCCATCACACAACTGGCAATGTGAATGACCTGTACCCATTTTTATGTTTGCTGTAAGAAAGATAATAAGACGACTAACGACGGTTGACATCCTTAAAGAGACACTGGAAAAACTGCCAAAATCTTCCTTGGAGCATTTTACTATGCAATTATTTCCCTCAAATAATAAGTCATCAAATCAAATCTACAAAATCTCTTCACTTCACTAGGCTTCCAATGCACACACTTTTTTCTTTTGAAATTGGAGCCAGTGCCAAGCAGAGGTGGGGATGGAGGGGTACCTGACCTTGATGTAGCAGCACAGGGCGTCCCCTTGAAGTTCCCTTCTGGTGTGCGGTACAGCTTGATCTTGTAGTCTCCCTTCTCGTCCTTCATGACCAGCCCGCACTTGGCCATGATCTCCACAAACTCCTCCTCGTCCATGTCACTCGGCAGGTTGCTCACATACACCCGCGTGTTATGGGCGTCGTCGATCTCAAACCATCCTGCACGGGACGCGCACGCATGCACGGGGTCATTAGAGGTGCCGTGCAACGGTATCAAGTTGCCTCAGAGAACAGCTCTTAGCATTTATAGAAGTGAATCCTGGAAGGTGTGCCAGCATCTCTTGAACCTTCCAACTGCAATGGCTAGGTTGCCCCTGTAGAGCACGGAATCATTGCCGCCCCTTTTCTTTTAAAGGGGCCGTGCAATAATAGCGGGTAGGAATATTTCTCGCTTTTCGCCCTTAATACTTTCTTTCGATGCTTCTAAACCCGAAAAGCTCTGGACAAGCACTGTATATGCTCCCATCAGATTATCTTTAAAAACGACCTGCACAGTGATCCTTTCTTTCTACTATCCCTATGGAAACAAAACCCGACCATGCATCTTCCAGGAAAAACCCCGACAGTGAAAGAGTTAACTGTGCAAGATGTAAGCCGCATCAACCTTTATAGCAAAGGTGGAACAGCAGAGCCACCGCCAACGGCCTGCTCTTCCGGCGGTCAAAGACGGTTCGAAGCGTGGTGGCAGAGGTCCACAGCTGCAGCAACTCCACGAGCCATCCTTCCCAGTGCTTCACAAAAAGACTATGCAAGCATGTACTCTTTTCATAGCATTGTTTCATCGTAAAGGGTCTAAATCCGTCGGGCGTAGCCTTTGGGTAATGCCGATTGGCTTTCCCTCGTAATCGGTGCCCGGCAATATGGTGGCTTTTCGTAAAAGAGATGTCGGCCACGTCCCAGCAGTCTTGACGGGCCCCCACGAGAGTATCATGCCAGCAACCGTGCAATTGCGGCATCGATGTTGCAAAAAATGTATAGAACTACAAGGTGGCTATGTAGAGGAGTGACAAAGTTTCTGCTTTACATTGCACACACTTTTTCATAAAGAAATTAGGAGACCTTAAAACCTGAGCGCCCCTCGTACATTGAGGCATCACTGCAGCAGGAGTAAACAAACAGTAAGTGATGGATGAAACTGCCAGAATGGTCTCTCCCTATAAGCATACAGTCGCAACGCCGCCTTGAACAACTAAAACCCGCACACTAGAATTTCGAGCTCATCGCAGTGAGGCTCGAGCGAAGACGGAGATTGAACACGAGTGCTGCGTCAGCGTTCAGCTGGGCATTGTGTCCAATCAACACGTCGAAGGATGCTCGGCATGGGTCCTATTGCTGAACTGGCGCCATCCGACTATCATGGCATTCCATGAAGGAGGAGGATGAGGAGGAGGAAGAGGAGGACAGGGGTGAGACAGGTGAAACAGATTTTGGAGCAATGTTTGGAGCAGAAAAATCTGGATTTTGGAGCCGCTTAGGAGCACAAAGTTCTGGTTTTGGAGCAGCAGTTTATGCATTTTGGAGCAACTTCAAAGCAGAAAAGTCTACAGTTTGGAGCAGATTAGGAGCAGAAATTGTTAGAGCAACTTATCAGCAATTTAAATAATATAAAATCTGATTTAAATCACATAAATCTGATTTTTCTTTTTTAATCCTTATTTTTTTCCATCCTGGTTTCAATAAGTCATCAGCGCCGATACGCACCGAGATAAAATATGAAAGAAAAAAAACGGAAAAGGCAAACGCGAGTTTCATGCGCATAATGAGGGCAGGAAACACAGGCTTGCTGAAAGGTTAGGTGGGCACCAGGTACCTCAAGCTTATACGAACTGGTGCCAAAGCGAAACTTTTAGAGCGGTGATTCGAGAGCATCAACAGGGAAGCACGGTTTACTACAACCAGACATCGATAGGACGCTCGTAGAAAGCACGTGCAGATAGAAAAAAACTCCACACAAAAGTGAGTCCCAAGGTAAATAGTGAATTGGTAGAAAAACTATGAGCAGCACATGCACGCTAAATGCGGGTGTGTGACCGATTCATTCGATTGTTCACGCACTGGAAGCACGTGTGTGATAACCGAAAGTACTCACGGCGACGGCGCCGTCCATTTTCACGAGAAGATTACCGACACGAATTTACAATTACAGAAGGGAGGCGCTCAATAGCACTTTTAAGAGAAGGTTTACTCTAAAAGCGAACGAAATACTTAGGTTTGCCCATCTTGATAGCCTGTGCGTCGTACCTACCGCGGCCAGAGAGCGAGACCGCGTGACAGCGCACCGGCAGCATGCAGTCAAAAATGACAGCAGAAAGCAGCAGGAAAATCGGGAAAAGACCACGTTTTATAGGTATAGAAGCTATACTACAGCTGAAATCTTCAAATCTGGCGGTTGCTTGCGCCACCCTGTACCCGTGCCGTGTACTTTACTACGACGAGTTTGAACGTTGCCAACCAAGCTCTCCTTTCCCGCTAAATCTAGCGTCACCGCAAACCTTTTTTTGTTTTTTTGAGTTACTTTGGAGCAGTGTGGGGCAATTTCGACCGATTTCGCGTTTTTGGCGCAACTAGGCGCTGAAAATTAGGTTTGTATCAAAATGGCGCAATTGGCACAGATGTCACACCCTTGGGAGGAGGAGGATGTTCGCAGACTTTGATTATGTCTAGGTGGTGTTGGCAGTAGTCGGGTAGTCACACAGAACTTGAAAAGTTCGAGCAAAACCACGTGCATTACAGAGTATGATGAATATGATTCCAAAAACAATGTTCGTAAAAGAGATCTCTCTTCACGTTACCCGGATCACTTGGCTTCGCTTTGGGATCCTGCTTCTTGCCAGACTGCTGTGCATTGGACTGCTCGTTCTGCGAAATGGTGGCCACCTGGCTCGTGCCTTCAGCATTCTGCACTTCTCCCGAACCGTAGTTGGCGTGGTAGGCTGCCAGGAAGTCCTCTGTGAGCTACAAGAGCAAAGTTGGTTGTTCAACCAAACTGCAAAATCAGGGACAGCACTTTGCCAATAGCCCACTTAACATCAAGAGCAAATCAGCTGAAAATATTGAGTGGGTTGACTTTCGGCGTACAATCAAGAAAAGTATTAAAAACTGCTATCTTTAGATCTGTCCCTTCCAAGCTTGTTATGGTGGCAAGAGGCAACGAAGCAAAGATTAGTGTACTTTCTAGTCAGCAACGTTCGCTTATATCCCGCCATAGCGAACTAGCCGCATTTTTGTCGAGGTCATCGTTGATCCTAGCACTACTATTACTAAGGGCGGACTATCTTTCGGTGTTTAAAAAAATATAGCAAATCAAGACAAAAATTGAAGTGAATTTCGGGGTGAGGCACCTCTCGGGATTTTACAGTAACATTGAAAATGTATCTTTCATATAAATCCAATGTGAGGGAATACTAAACAGGTCTTTCTCATTTAAAAAAGTTGACACAACAATTGATACAACTTGCTGTGAATTGTTTTTTGCAGCTTTTCATTTATGCCTGGCAGCTAAGTCATGTTCCCGAAAAGACTTGCATTTGCCTCGTAAAGAAGCACCAGCCCCGGTTGACAGCACAGCTGCTAGGTATCTTTCAATTTGCCGCCGCTCGGGTTGTGTGTAACTAGGAGAGGCGGTGCAAGTGGCCACCTAATTCGGCCAGCCACTCCATTTGGCACAATGTGACAGATTTTTATCAGAATGGCGCAAAAAATTGCCTTTGGCACAAAATGGCGCAGGAGTGAAATCGCTGGACTTAACTGAACTTTGTTAGCTAAACATCATGTTTTTTAGTAAAACTGTGCATCTTCCAAGCCACGGCCGAAACAATTTGTCCCTGTGTGACTTATTTAAAGCACTCTAGACTGGCTCACAACAGGTAGAAAGTGAAGCTCCCTGATGGGTTTCTTTTTGCAAGCAGCAACAAGTGCCCCAGTGCACAATGGGCATGCCTCGTTGAGCCCACGAAAAAACATGACGGCAGAGCCCTGAACTGAGCTGGCAATGCGCCACACTGTATGACCACAACTCGCTCGTAGCATGCCTCAGACGTCTGCACAACGATGTTAGGTCAGTGCTTGTAAGGAACACAAAGCGTGAATGACATCAAGAAGCTTTAGCCGACAAGGGCAGCAGCCACTGAACGTGAACTGCATTGTCCTGGCAGCCACCGACGGGCCAAGGATGACAATGTCTGTCTCACGGTGCATACATGCAAGGAAAGTTGATGATGCAGTTGAGCAGGGTGGAGGCTGCATGCTCAAAACGAACACATCCAAGTTGGAACACATCCAAGAACTAACATTCCGTTGCTTACTCAGGGAAAGGAATCTTGTTGGGGCATCAAAACGGCAACCAACATCTCACTAGGAGGCTTGGCTTCATTAGGGCCGAGATGCTAGCGGGGGATGGCTAAACCCCAGTTTGGTTTGTTCATATTGGAAGCACGCTCAACTGTTCTAAGGACGCTACCGTACAGACCAAGGGAGGGGATGAAGAGTGCCCAGGGAAAAAGTTAATAGAATCTCGGCACAATTACGAGACGACGACTCCAGCAGGAGTCACGATTATTCCCTCGTTATTCCTGTGTTGACTGGTTGAGCCGAATCCAAAAGCGAAGAACATTTCTCGCTATAATATGAAGTCTGGACCTTACGATGGCACTATAGTCTGTTGCAACCTAAGAATGAAGGGCGAGGGTAAGAAGGGGCCGGCGAGGAGGAAGCAGACGGAACGCTAAAGAGAGAAGGAGGTTTCCCCTCTCTTCTCCAGCGTTCAGTCTGCTACTCCTCCCCGGCCCGTCTTACCCTCGCCCTTCGTTCTTAGGTTGCAACGGACTATAGAACATTCAGTGATCAGTGACTCTAGATGGCACCTCACGGCGGACCGCAGAAAACGTTACGCGCCATTGGAGCCAATTCAATGCCGTGCGAGGCTCACGTGACTTTCGGAAGGGGTGCAGAGTCGCGCGTACTAGTCACGTGATACGTTCACGGCGCCGGATTGGCTTGGTTGGCCCCACAGCAGCCGCTGCGATCCAAAGCGCGGGAAGGTCGCACGAATTGTTCCACTACGAACGCGGTCCACTGAGCAGCTGACTTCTGACGGACAATTCTAAGCGGCCTCGAGTTTGAGCAATGCTGACTGATGCTGCAAATAAGCTAAAAAATAAGAAAGAAAAGTCGGTGAAGGTAGGCAGTGAAGACACGGCCCCCACCTTGGGAAACCAGGCTTTTTTCTGGACGTCCCATTCGTAGACGGTGCCGTCGTTTGGGTCCACGTAAGTGTATGGGTCCGAGCCGGACTGCTTTTCTTTCTCCTTCGCTTCGAGCTCCAACTGCTTCTCGAACTCGTCGCTCATTCTAGACAAAAACACAGAACCGGGAGCCTATGTTTACGGGGAAGGTATACAACGGCACCGCAAAGACCTCGCGATCGCAACATGACGATCGGGGGTGTCCCTTACCTTTACAAAGAGAGCAGCACGCTAGGTTGCTGCGCCCCGTCTGCGTTAAGATGTCTAAGGTATTCTCAAAAGAACAGAATAATTAAATGCAGCGCTAAATGCAACGGAAGATGGAATTCATACCTCTGCTTCGCAGCCGACGACACTCGACAAACTCAAAACAAGCAAGATGGCGACTATCAGCGTTGCTAGCCGCCTGTACTAATCGCAGCGGGACACGGCGAATTTAGTGACAATATAAATATATACTCTGAAACAACAGTTGTAGGTTTCTCAATATCTCTGAAGAAGATTAATCTCGAATACGCAAGTGTGACGTCGGTTAGAAAAAGAAAATAATTGTATTGTATTCCTACCGATAAAGCCGGGAGATGGCCGGGAGACACAGAATATGGCGCTTTGACCACTCGCTTTGAACTGCCCTGAGTGCAAGGAGGTTAGAATGCCTGAGTGTATGAACATCTCTGAGCCTGAGCTACACTCGGCGACAAATTTTCTTGGCAATGCAGTGGAGAGGAGGAGAGCCCGCGCACAGCTTTATTCAGCGCTCAAAATGGGAGAGTGAACGCGTTCCTGTACCCTCCACTGCATTGCCAAGAAAAGTTGTTGCCGAGTATAGACACGATTCACGGTACTCGCAATCTGATTCCCGACTTTATCTGTAGGATTATGACACAATCGTGTTTATTCTGGCGCCGAGTAGACGGTGTCTTCGGCTTCATTGGGATCTGAACACGCCACCGCTGTCAACACACTCAGCAATAGCTTGGACGAGCTTGGACGACAGAATCCCCTGCGAGGTTGTCCAGCTGTATTTCAAATAGGCCTTCGACAAAATAGACCATAGCTTCCTCCTTCAAAAAAAAAAAAGGATGCCTAGGATTTACATGAAGCTGTTTTGACGGGATGTCCAACTTCCTGAGCGATCGTTGCCAACGGATTGTATATCACGGTGCTTCCACCATCTGGTCCTATGTACTCTCGGTCATACCACAGCTGGCAGTGTGTAGGGAACAACCTTTTTCAACATCTTTATAAACGATATCACCGTCAACACGGTCTCCAGACCCTTGCTCTACGCCGACGACTTGGCCCTGATCATGACAGTAGCTCGTCCAAGCGTCGACTACCCACGCCTGCAAGAAGACCTCATCATCCGGTGGTCTCACACGAACAGCTTGCCTCTTAACGAGGCAAAGTGTACCTCAATGCTTGTTCACCACTATCGGCAGCAGCCTCCCTACCAAGCTCTCAATCTCGCTGGGACCCCTCGCCTCGGGTTGCTGCCACAAGGCTGCTTGGTGTGACCCTTGACAGCAAGTTGTGTTTCACCAAGCAGTGTTCTATCCAACTCCCAGAAGGTGTTATATTTGCTCTGCGGATATCCAGGAAATGGGCACACAAACTCCTGAAGCACCTCCAGTGGCGTAACTAGGGGGGGGGGGGGGGGGGGTACAAGTGCCCCGGGCGCCACTTGGGAGGGGGCGCCAAGCCGAGTTCACCCAACATGTGCCCTATGGAAAAAAACGGCAGCGGGGCTACGCGAGGGGCGCGAAATTGCATTTGCCATGGGCTATGAGGGGCGCGAAATTTCATTTGCCATGGGCGCCGTCACAACTAGTTACGCCACTGAGCACCTCTTCACTGCACTGGTGCTCCCCCAACTAGAGTATTGCAGTTATTTTGCGAATCCGACGCAAGTACACTTAGTAGCTGCTCTGGAGAGCGTTCAGCGACGTGCTGCATACGCCATCCTTCACCAGGAATCGTCCCTGCCGCCACCACCCTACCGGGATATCGGAACAGCTAGCCCAGGAGGAGGAAAGAGGAGGAGGAGGAGGAGGGGCTGTAAAACTTGGGTTGGGACTAGTTGGTACATACCTATTAAAAGGTTAAAAGGCGCGAACTGAACAGAACGAAAAAAGACACACGTACGACAGGACAAGCGCCAACCTCCGACTGATTTAATGTCAACACGAAACATCGTCAAACTGTCGATCCCCATCGCCTAACACACTCCAAGCAGCAAGATAAAAGATACTATCACTCATCACACGCAGCCCTCAAGAAACACAACTTCTTTGTTCAGTAGATAAAAGGATATATGGCATGCTTACGCATTTGTCAGCCGCTTTTTGTATACAGAAACCTTGGATTATTTCCCTTTCCATCTCATTAACTTACATTAAGTGTAAATCTAAAGCATTAATTTACACTCACATCGTTTGCAGTGTGAGGAGGAGGGAGAAGAAGGGGCCTACCCTTACCTCTGTACCCTCCCGTCCTCCTCCTCAAGAGCTGCGCTCTAATTTCTCATTACAGAGATTTGCAAACGTCTTTAATTTTTTTGAGTTATTGATTAGCGGCCGAGGAGAAAATTGACGTTTCTGCCATCTGTCGGCGATTGCATGTTTGACTACTCGCTATTTTGCCACTTCTCAAACTACTGCGCTAGGCCTCTTTTTGGACACTCTCGAAACAGGCTTCTTTATGTCTAATTAAATAAGAAAAAGTCTTATATTTTAAAATAAATACTAAACAATGTCGAGCTCTCTCCCTTTGATTATTTTTCGGCAACGTTTGACACGTTTTTAGATGTGACCTATTCAAGACATTCTAATGACCTTGGAATCACCAGAAAGCTTAAACTTAGTTATTTTTATTAAATACAAATTTAATGTGATATGTTTAATATAAAATTTGTTACATAGATTTGCAGTATACGAATGTTTAGAAAATTCAGCATACTCCAGTCAATTTGTTTTTCATAAACCCCATTTTTTAAATTTTATTTATGATTAATTAGCAGCAAACTATGATCGTGGTTTATCGGAAAATGTACACAGTGAATATTACATTTTATTTGTATGACTGCAATTAAAGCTTGAATCGCGCCAGTTGTTCGTTGTGACTTGTCTTCGCATAGCTACTATCGCGGCCAACATTGTGGCGTAGATATAGTTAATTACCTAACAGAAATACTTTGCTTAACATGTAGCTAAAATATAAGTAAATTTGTGCGTAATCTAGAGTAAGAGTGATTTTACTCCGCAACAAAGCTTATCGTTTACATCTCACATCTGACATGATTAAAAATTTAACTGAAATCATAATAACAAAATACTATATGTTTATATTTTCAGATAAACCATTACCTTGCAAATAATAATACAAGTAAGCAAAAAGGAGTTATGTTTTGAAGAAAATCGCTGCCGAATTTGATAGATTTTCGAAACAATAGTTCATACAAAAGTATGTAACTGATATTATTTCGCACATATAATATTAAATTTACATTCAATGAGAATAGCAATATTTTAACTTTCTGGTCATGTCAAAGTCGTTACTGTATCTTAAATAGGTCACACGCAAGAGCTTGCCAATTGCCAAAAAGCATTTAAAAAAAGTGCATTTTATTTGTTTATTTCAATATATAGGAAATATATCAATTTAATAGGCACAATGAAAGCTACTTCGAGAGTGCCGCAAACAAGTCCACGTGCAGGAGTGTGACAAATGACAAAATTGCGAGCTATCATCAAACGTGCGATCATCGACAGGTGGAAGAGGCGTCAGTTTTCCTCTTGGCCGCTTCAATGGTCAATAACTTGAAAACAAAAGAATCGTCTAAGCTTGCCGTTTGCCTTCTCGTTCATTTCAAGAATGCTCCCCAAACATATATTTTTTTTGGTTAAAATTAATATACTACTGCGTGTTTAGCAAAACAACGGCAAATTCAATTTTGCTAAAACTACTCATCGCAAAAAAAGAAGGGGGGGGGGGTGATGTCGAGTGATCTCTGCCAAAAAGCCAATTAAGAAAAATTATTAGCCTTCCGTATAATTAGGTTATAAATTATTTTTCAGTGATTACGTTTGTAATTTTTAATTTTAAATGTATTTAGTTGGAGACTTTATGCGAATTATCGAAAACTACTAAATACACACACCCACATTAGAGCAAAATAACGCAAGCCCAAAATTTTACGCCGTTCCGAAAAAAATATTTAAATTTGGATGCGTTTTTAGGTTTAGGTGTTTTATCGGAGCGCACCTCCGTGCCAGCAATCCTGCTCTCCGTGGTCAAACCGCGAAACGTGGGCGCGCCTCTACGCATCACACGTAGAGGTGCATCTTCACACTCGCACCGAAGTCAAACAGGCAAACCTCATGTGACAGTCCGGAGGCTTGCGTTTTGGCCACGGGGAGCGGGATTGCTGGCGCGGAGGTGCGCTCCGATAAGGAACCGAAACCTAGAAACGCGACCAAATTGAGCATTTTTTCGAAACGACATACAGTGTTTTTGTGGATGATGCCCAGCAAGTTTCTCCTAAAACATTTGAGGCTTTTGGGCTTGTTACGTCACCTCCCGGTATCCACATCAAGCAGATGACGGAGTTGTCTGCTCTTGGCAGAGTGCTTTCTATGCCTGTTGGGAGATGGCGCCACAAACACAGCCACGTTCAGCCACGGTCAACCACGGTACGGTGGGTACGGCTTCAAACCATGTCCGCTCAATTTCCCTCTTCCGCACCCACAAGAGCGGTTCTTCCGTTTGCCGTGACGGGTAGGGGGTCGCTGCAGATGGCCGAAACCGCGAAAGTCAAAGCCGCGGTGAAAGCTGGTGAATTTGGCCCAAATCAAAACACTCTTGCCAAGCTAGAAAAAAAAAAAGTAAACATAATGATTCTTTTAAAGTTAATTAAATCAAATTTATTTGATTTCGACCAGGTTCTTTTTTATTTGAACCAAACTTATTTTATATAGACTGTATTTATTTTATTTAAATGAGATTTATTTGATTAAAGGCAGATTTATTTACTTTAAATCGGATTACTTTGGGTCGCGCGCTCACGCCACGCGCGGAAGATCGTTAATTGGTTGGCCGCAGAAAATAAAAGTCCCTTAGGTAAAGGTACCTTTACGGTCGTGTGAATGGGGTATTATCTTACTACGTCTTGGTCCTTGTTGTTTTTGGCGCTTTTATACCTTTTAAGGAAGAAAGAATTACGGTGAACTTTTTATTGCTGCGATTCCCGCCAAAACCAGACCAGAAACAGTTCAATTCTAATTTTATTTTTTGCTTAAATGTCTTCACTGGAGTAATTAATTGCCCTGGTCTAACTTCAGCGAAAAATATTCATGTTCCGAGACGAGTTTTGCGAATTTCTCTTACATTTTCCCTGGATCTTCCAAACTTGCCCCATGACACGCATTCAGAACTTGTATATTACCATCGACGCTTCCTGTATTGACGTTTTTAACCCATCTTTTATCGCGTTCAAGTTTTTTGTTATTAATGTTTAGAATAAATTGTTCCCCTTTTGCTATATGTATATTGTGCATCATTAAAAAGGCGAAAGCTGTTCGACGTTATGTAGCTTCGAATGAAGCGCAAGGTAGAAGTCAAGCTGAACGGTTCGATTCGTTCAAAAGAACCCTTCTTTTTGCTCGTGCACAGCTTTATAAAAATATTCTTTGCTTGATGAATCTTTTCTGAACGATTTTGGAAATATTTTTGCGAGAAAAGGTTTGTTTTAAATCGTCATAATAAAACTGGTCCGATTTAAATTACGATTTAAATCAGATTGATTTTTATTCTCCACCCTGGTTCTTGCCGCCCCATGGTATCTCAACAGTGTTTATCTGCGTTCGTAGGATCGCCTGATTTCTCAGTCATTCCCTCGTGTCGTTTTATCAGTTGCTAGGTATTCACCCAGATCTCGAATACCGCAAGCTGCCGTCCAAAGAAAACTTGCAGGATGCCCGGTTGTGGAATCTTGATGAATTGACGACAAAGCAAGCATGGGAATTTATGCAGATGACACCATTATGTATTTTTCGAAATAGAAACATTTCTGACAACTATAATAACAAGTAAACTATTAAAAAAAAAAAACTTCATGTATGGATGAGTTTGCATTCGATAGCAAGAACTTATAAACAGCAATAAATCAAAAACTGTTGCGTTCAGGTCGAAGGGAGTAAAGATGTAGAATAATCAGGCTCTCTCGCTAGGCTCATGTCGTTCAGAAATGGCATAATATGTACATAAGACAATGGGTGTAAGAATATTCCCTTTTTCTTTTTTGAGAGAGTGTGGCTCTCGGTTGTTCAACTCTTCAATGGTATGTGCCCTTTTTATTCCCGAAATATTTTATGAAGAGATAATTCATAATCGTTTGGAAAGTCCGGATATTTTTGGTGGGGAGGCACTCACTTGGGTGAACGACGCTCTAGCGGGCTAAACCTCGTCCACGATGTTTCATCGAATGACGGTGTTCATTTGAGCTGCTGCGGTTGTCCGGTCAGCCAGTGTGACATCAGTTCATTTCATCAACTCAGTTTAAACGGTTGATTCCCACATCTTAAGATGTAATGCATTTTTCGTGGTATTATCTTGTGAATGAACGTTATTCTAAACTTTATTTAATGAAGGAAGCATCACTACGTAACCCGTCTAAAAACATTTACTTTAGGCATGAGAGATGCGTAATCTGCTCGCGAATAAGATAGTTTAATTGTGACCCCGGCGGGAAACACGGGCGTTTGTGGGCGTTATGGTAACGATGCTACAACAAACAGCTTGACTTAGTTGGTCGTCTAGAAAAGTCATGAGCATTCAGAGGCTGAACTGGCCAAACACCACATTCTAATCCCTGAAATACAGCCCCTATTTCCGGTATTAACCGCTTCCAAGGCGCCTTCGTGAATGAGACGTGCACCAAACTGAAATGACAAAGAGAAGTCGGCTTATTAAAGGAGACATCGAACCGGGAAAAAAAAAACGGTTTTTAGGGTCGACTAGCTCCTTTTTTTTCCCAGCAAAAAAAAAAAAAAATGAATAAAAAAACGAAACAAAACTAAACCGATTTGAAGAAAGAAACGGCAACCGTAAACCAAACCGTTATATTTGTCGGTTTAATTCCCTGGTTGCATGTATCATGTGGAAGACAAACAAGCGCCTTCGGAAAAAAAAAAAAAAAAAAGCCTGCCAAATTAAAGCCTTCATTATTGACCTTCCCGTGTCGCGCCGGAATGCAGAGCCTCTACGTGTCTCCGACTGGACTGTTTAGCCTCCTATTCTGCCCATGCCTCTAAAGTTGCCTTCAAATGGCAACAAATAACGACACAGGAGCCAGCCTGTCGTTCTGTCGGATGTTGCGGTCCAGGCGGCTTGTCGTAGAAATGCTGGCAGAAATGTGCGAGCGAACGCGAGGGTCGCTCTCGTCGCGGCGTCCCATCTCGTGTCTGCTTCGGTTTCAACTTATCGTCCTCTGTCTGGCAGCAAATGCGACCCGCAGCTGTAACAGGCGCCTGCCGCGTCCACCTTTGCAGCTGTGCCACCAACAGGATCGCGGCAAGAAACAGCGTGCTGTAGAGAGCCTAGATCAGGGGTGGCCAGAGTGGCATGGGGTTAGAGCCGCGAAAAAACTACAAAAGTTGAGAAAGCCGCAGAAAAAAAAAAAAAAAAAAAGGGGGGGGGGGTGTAGGGTGCTAACAACAAACGATATGAAGGGAACAGTAATTGCACCCTTTCCAAAAAGGACAAGTATAATTGTCGAGTACAACGAATAACACCTGGCAGCAGAACGTTTCTTCAACCTCTAAGCAAAGATGAATGCGTGGTTCGCTAGCCAGCCATGCCGCTGACGCCCGTTATGCATATACGGTTCGAAATTCTTTCTAGAGCAATAAAGGAAGCAGGGTTACCGGACACATCTATGTGACGAAAAGCAGTCCAGCTGTTTCTGCGAACTGTAGTACAAGGCTGCCAAGACTGTGAGCTTTCTTTAAAGCACGGAATGCTTTCTAACGCTAATTTTGTGCGTCCGTCCGTCCGTCCGTGCATTTTCCGCTAAATTTAGCAGGGAAATTTATTTCGCGTGATCGATACACGCATTCAATTTCCCCGCTACATTTAGCGGGAAATGTGATGTTACGTGACGTGACCTCACGGGACCTACAGACCAGTTCAGTCTCCCCGCTGGAAAAATTGTGCGTCACATGACCTACACCAATTCACTTTCACCGCTAGATTTGGCCAGAAAATTGAAAATTCAAAGTCCTATATTGCATCTCATGCATTACAGGACTTTGAAGGTAAAGGTCGCTGCAGTCGTCGCGTGGCGAGAATGAAAGCAGGTGGAAAGGGGAGATGTTTGCAGACGATTAACGCTTTTTGCTACCTCCTCGAGGCTCGTATTGCAAGCGTAGCCCATGAACCACGTGACCACATGACCACGTTCGAGCAGTTGGAAACTCTTTGTAATACAGGCTCTCTACTCTAGCATGCCACTTCTATGGCGTGCTTATACAGTCGCTTGGTTATACAGCTACTGACAAGGACGAATGCGCGCAAAACCTGCGTCGCGGTGCTGCGAACACATGCAGTGGCGTATTTAAGGCTTCTCGTGTGACGTAATAGCGTGAAGCGAACGGAATAAAAAAAATCGAAGGTGGTGTTATACAGTTGCTTTCATGAAGCGCTTCTTATGCAGAGAGCTAGTCATCTGCTTCTTGCACAGGGGTTGCGGTGACGTCAGAACGATGCCGAGCTCTGATTGGCTTTGATTGGAAGAATAGTGGGTAGATCTCAATGCTTCATGCCTTGAGGTCTACCCACTATTTTGCTCAATGAGCCAATAAGAGCTTGGCGTTCTGATATCGTCGCAACCCCCGTGCAAGAAGCAGATGACTAGCTCTCCGCATATATAGGTTACATATATTCACAAATGCTGCGAAAGCGACGGAACCTAACAGGAAGACCACGAAGCTGTCGAAGCAGATTCACTCGCCAGATATATAGGGTGGTTCAAGTCACCAGGCTGGATCTAAAATGGACCGTAAAAATCGACGCCTGCACGTAGCAATCTAAACTTTTCGTCGAAGGTGTATTTCACAGGTTGGTTTTTTTTTGTAAAATTACAAAGCGTAGCTTTCTTTCTGCAAAAAATAAGGCCAAGAAACTTGCCAGGGTCAACGGCGGGCAGCAACGCAGACGACAGGGGTCCAGTAGCGGGGTGTGTTTGGCGTTCGTGTTGATAGATGGCGCTACCTCCTTATCGCGACGGCTCGCAAACCACCGTGGTTTATTAAAATGAATATAATCTTTTTGAAATGTACATTCGGTTAAAAAATAGATGCGAACAATAAAAGCAAAACTTAAAGTAAAAAAACGCGTCTGCATAATGGTGGCGCTTTTGCTGCCAATGGATTTCGCTGCGTGTCGTCTGCTATCTTTCGCTGGTCGGCTGCACCTTCAGACGCTGCTCCCGACGCCATCTATCAATACGAACGCCAAACACACTCCACTACTGGACTTGGTCGTCTGGGTCGCCGCCCGCCGTAGACCCTGGCAAGTTTCTTGGCTCTATTTTTACTAAAAAAAAAAAAAAAACTACGCTTTGTAATTTTACAAGAAAAAACCGACCTGTGATATACACCTTTGACGAAAATTTTAGATAAGTACGTGCAGGCGTCGATTTTTACGGTCCATTTTAGATCGAGCCTGGTGACTTGAACCACCCTATAGTATGCACGTGTACATAAAATATTCGCAGCATTTGTCGGTTAAAACGCAAAACCTTAAAAAAGAAAAAAAAATAACTACGTGAAAATTGACGATGTCGCGTGAACGGTCATTAGGCGGTATTAGTGATCGCTCCGATAGCCCCGATGTTGATATCCAATACTACAAGTTTTCGCAGATCGTTTTCCCTACTCCGCTACGCTCTCCACAACGAAGACGCCGCTAGTGCGCACGCGCAGCGCTGGCCTTGACTGCAGAGTTCCGGAGAGCGTTGCGAATCGAAAAAAACTATATTAAAAAACTCCCTAACGACATCTTTGCGCATGCGATCGTATCGGTCTCGGTAAGGTTATCGAAGGCTTCGGAACTATCTACTAAAACTCTCTATCCACACAGCTCTTCTTCGCTGGGATATTTTTTCTGAAAATTGCGCGTCTCATTCTCATGAATGAAGGCTTCGTTTACAAAATCGTTTGAGGGATCAAAATATTCGCAACTTTCAGCGATGGTGGTACCGCGGTGTGAGAATTGGGCTCCCTGGATGATCGACTTCTGAACGAAGGTCTTTGCTTACCCCTTCCTGACGTAGAACTACCTGGTGCGGCTCTTATATCGCACGAATTTCACAAGATTATGATTACCTACGCGTCGCAGACCCAGCCTCGTCCTGCTGTTCTACGACATCTTGACGACGATCATCCAGATGACAACCATCTTGATACTAGCGCGCCCCCTATAGGCCGTGAAAGTTGCGAATATCTCAGAGTAAGGATGTTTGTTGTGGTTGTTGTTGTTGCTACTGTTGCTTTTGCACAAACCCGATACCGCCGACTTTTTAGATGCGGAGCATCTCTTGCTCGGGTCTATGTCCCGCGGCGTCGTAGTCCGCACCCACACTACGCACGCGCAACTCTCCTCCTTCCTCTCTCCAACAGCTGCGCGTTACTCTCTCCGCTCGCTCTCTCTACCAGCTGCGTGCACTTCGCGTGGTTCGCTTCGACTCACACTGCGCGCGCATGCCCAACTCTCCTCCTCTAGTCTCCTCTCCTTCAAGTCGTGAATGTGACGCAACGTCATGTCTGTGACGTCACGGCGCGGTGGTGGCGCGTCGGTCGCACTTCCGGTCTGGGGCTGTGGGCAGAAGTCCCCATGCCAGACGTCTATTCCTGCGTTGTTTTGAAAGGAAACCAGACGAAAACCTGCCTTCTCGTCAAAACGCCGCGACTGGGGCCGTACCAAAAGTGTCGAGAAAGGTTTGAAGGTCAGTTTTCACGTGCTCGGTTCGTCCGAGAATCTGGATATGTGCCGTGAAAAGGGAAAAGCAGACGCCGTCGGACAACGATTGCTTGGGCGGGAAGCACTTTGGGTTGAATTCACGGATACTTGTGGTCATCAGATTTATTTGTTTTGTTCCAACATGAACGCCAGAAAACCGTCAAGTTGTGCGGACCACCTGCGGACTACGTTCAGTGCGTCTTCAAGTTCGAACGGCCGCCTGATTGTTCGAACTGTCGTCTGCTCTTTCAAACGTTTCTGCTTGTCGTCTGCTCTCTTAGACGACGCCGGTCCGTAGACCAAATGTTGGCCCGGTACTTGCGATAAGAAGGAAGTGCAGGCCTCAAAAGACTTAAATTTGAAGGTTGGTAAGCAAGCTCGACGTAAACAGTAGATACAAGGAGATGTTGATCATTGTTACCAGTGACCATCACCGACGTGGTTATGCCTAATTCAGTTGGTCCGATTCTGCTTGCGATTTTCAGTATCGACGTCGACCATCTCAGTTACGGTTCACGCTTTTGCAGCCCGAGCGGCGTCGCGACTGAAAATTCCGAGCGAAATCTCATCATGCGAATCAGGCTTTAGCGTACATTCTGCGGCGTCCACGCGGAATGAATCGCCACATGTCACGATTATTCACGCGAAGTTTTGCGGTGTAACGAGCCTCGGTAATTTCGCTGACGCCGCTCAAGATAGTCAGACATCACCAGGAAGACGTAGAACCAACAATTCGAACGCGAAAAGGGCAGGGGACTCACACTGACGCCGACAACATCGCATTTCAATGGTGTGTTTATGGGCGACGGCGAGCTTCTTGCCCACACCCCCATCGCGCATGCGCGGCGCCGGTGGCGTCCGCTAGGGGCGCTCCGGGCGCTCCGGTTTGTTTGTAAACATGAGTTGGTGTATAAGCAGCGGTAGCGCGCGTTCCCCCGGAGGAGTGAAAGGAGGATAGTTTTGGGCGCGCGGGTCGCAGCGCCACGCCAGGGCTTTCCAGTGGGGTGGGCTTTCCCCGCAACTCTGCGGCTGTCGTCTGCTAGCGTTTCTCGGCCGCTCGCGTCCGCCGCAGCCCAAATCCGGCCGGCCAAAAGAAATCAGTCAAGAAGGGAATAAATTAATTAAGCAAAGAGAAGCTATGCTTGCCAATTCTAAGGAGGATAATTTGGAAATGATGTAAATATAAGCAGAAGAAAAGTTATGCTAAATCTAAAAGAAGAGAGCTATCGGGGGCTGGTGCGGGGAGAACCGACGCGACGGAAGAAGGAGAAAAGAAAAATGAAATGCAAAAGGAAGGAAAAGATTAGCAATTAAAAATAAAGGCAAGCGAGAAGCTGTACCACGAGTTCAGCGCTGTTGACTCCACTTCACTCCGTTCTTCCGATGAAGTGTGATGGAAGCAACAGTCCCGTCAGTTAGTCGGTTGGCGCAAGCAAGCGTCAGCACCACCCCACAAACTAACAGCAACGCTACGTCCACTGAAGACAAAGCTGCGCAGCGAAGGGCACGCGACGCTGAGCGCAAACGCTTGAAGCGAGCGGCAGACCCTGAACTACGGCAACGAGAAGCGGCGTCCATTCGCAAGTTAACAACGTAATAACACGCAAGTTAACAACGTTACTAACAACGTTACTAACACCGTTAATAACACCGTTAATAACGATCCGCGATGCTCCGCATCACCCCATGGTTCCCCTCGGGAAGATGGTGTAATGTTTGATTCTTGCTCCCATAGCTGAAACTATTCAGTGACAAAAAGCTGAAACGCCTCAGGAGTAAATTTCTCTAGTGTGTCGGCACCAGCCCTCAATAAAACGCGAAAAAAGAAAAAACTGAGCATTAGTGTTGTTTTTGCGCGGAGTGTGGCAGCACTACCATATGCATACGCAAAATAAATACACGAGTTTCTTCACGCTTTTATGTATTTATTTCGCCATATACAGAAGTACACATGAGCAATCAATACTCAGCGAAGCGATTTGCGTTACGCAAAAAGCGAGGTCATGCACCGGCTCCACCGGTCCTGCCACTTACGTCAAAAGAATAATCTCGCCGTTCTTTACGCTATCGGATCGGCTCAAGCACATGAATCACATTCGCTCACGGGAGAGACATTCATCCGCGACGACAGACTGCGCGCGCTCGGGGCTAGCCCGACATCCTATACCGATAAACTCCTCTTTAATGAGGCTTAACACCGCGGCCGCGTAAAGCACGCCGGCTGCTTCCATTGTATACCTCGTGGCGTGTACCCGTGATGGTGGCAACTCAACGCCCCTGCAGCGCACCAAAAAATAGCAACCGGAGAACGTTCGCGCAGCGCGGCAGCGTGACCGGCAACAAAGCTATCGGCCAGTCGGGATCTCTGCAGCGAGCGAGCAGCGCGCGCAGTTCGACGGGCGAAGTGTTGTAGCACACTGTTGCCATCTCGGATTCTGGTGCGGGGTCCGCGAAGACCTGTGGGGGGGGGGACAAAAAGGCGTGTTTCGTTTGAAGGTGCATCTCCGCTCTCGGGGTTCGGCCGCGTGTTGGGCTCGGTGGAAGAAGAATGGGCCTCGATCCCGTGGCCAGATGGGCCCGTCGGGTGACTGGTTGCCACTGCATGCAAGCAGTGCTTCACGAGGCGTTCACGTACTTGGTGGCCTATGGAAGCCGCGAGACGTCAACCCCTCGTCCGCACGCTGGCAGATTTCCGGCAGAGTTCTGGGCCCGTCTCCTAGAATCAGCGTCTTAGCAGAGCGCAACCCGAGCTTTGCCAAAATCTGCACTCTCCGCCTTCTATACCTATATATACGATAATATTTCGGAGGCTCAGCGATCACACAACAAAAGCATGACGAAAGGCAACGTGAGCGGTCCGGAGGCAGTGCTTCTATCGCATTTCTGTTTTTTCCACTCGATTCAAGTGAGATCAAATATATCGCTCTAATTTTATTTATTATTTAGAACGGTCCACAATAATGTGGCACTGTAGGTTATGGAAAGCGGTATCGCAATACAAATTTATAGAAACATCGAATTTTTTGTTTATTTATTTCTTGAAAGTGTTCGAACAAAGTAACGTAAAAGTAACCCGTAACGTAACGAGTGAAGTAACGAACTACTTTTTACGAAGTAATTAGTAGCGGTAATTCATTACATTGAAGGCTGAGTAATTTGTAATGGTAATCGATTAGATTTTTAATGTAACGGGCACAAGTTCGTGTACTCCCACAGCCCAATAATTCGGCATCTTTCGCCTGAGTGATATACTCTCTGGAAAGATGTGTATTTGATGACGAAGTGCACTGCATGTGTAATATATTTCGTAATGGCCGCACCAACCTTAACGCAAAACAATACTTTAAAAAAAAGCAGTAGCTTTACGAGTTTTTATTTTATTTAAGTTTTCCTAGCTCGAGTGAAAAACACCATATGCGCTCAAGTATGCTGCGCTCACTGCTTCCTCACCTACTTCCAAGTTGTACAGAGCAGCACTCTCTCCAGGGAGAGACCTAGACGCTATGGCCCATTTCACTGGTGCTAACGCAGAAATGTCTAAAAGCCACCCTTAAGAAAAAAATAAATAAAGAGCAGAGTGTGTATCTAATTTGTATACCCAGTTGTGGATTCAGTGAATAGATTACTTATTGAGATTGTATATCCACCTTTTTATCGCGTTTCTTCAGCTAATTGGCCGACCACTCGGGACACGAAAGGCGTCTAGAGCTTCAGTAGTGTCTGAGAGTTAGATAGAATGCCTGTAGACTTTCTGTCCTATGTTAAGATCATTCTGAGTGTATACCTTTTGTATCCAAAGTGACGTGCCAATTAACTGAAGAAAGTCGTTAAAAATGGAGGATACATTGTGGTGTAGCACGAATACTGCTAGAATGCCTGTAGATCTATTCAAAGTTCCAACACTTCAGTCTAGACCTTTTCGATCCCGAGTGGGTGACCAATTAGCTCAAGAAACGCGATAAAAATGTGAATACATTTTGAATAGAAAAGGTGTGCTGTAGACTTTTATTCTGGAGATTTCAGACCATTATGGCTATACAGTTTGTATCCAAAGTGACCGGCCCCGGTCACTTTAGATACCATACATAAACCGTTAAAAAAAAAATACGTATATATATATATATATATATATATTTTTTTTTACATAGTTTGCACCCGGTGTATAGTCCGCAGGCGCCAATTTCGGCTGATGGGCAAGGGAAACAGTGCACAGTATGACCTTGCTTCATTGTTCCATTGAAACAGAAAACGAAAGCCCAGAACCAATGACCTTGTGTATAGTCCGCGCGGTATAAAATATCCGAATTTAGAAACAACAGGTCGCGTATAATCCGCACAGTGTCAAATATCAACATTAAAAAAACGAAAAAAAAACGTGCATCTTTCCGTATTTGTGTTTAGTCCGCACAGCAAAAAATATTAACTTTTAAAGATGTATAGTCCGCGGACTGTACACCGGAAAATACGTAACTGATTACTTGCGATCAATTACATTTAAATGTAACTTTTTAACGCTTCAATTACCTTTTTGGCGTAACGTTCGCTGTAATTCAATTACTATTTTTCTGTCATCAATTACAAGTAACCAATTATATGTTTCCGAAATAGCTAAAATTATTGAGTTGAGTTTGTTTTACGTACAAAAATCACTGTGCTGCCTGTTTGTCAATCGTCTATGTTGCGCCAATGTTGGACACTTTTTGACACCTGAACAACTAAAAATAGATACCAAGATACTGGAAGGATTAGAATGCCAATGCTCGCGACGTTTTGACTGTCGAGCTGTCGAGAGTGCCTTGTTTCAGCTGTGCACGGGAATCCGGAAAATCCGTCCACGGACGATTTATTATATTTTTTTCAGTTTTCCCTGCTCCCTACCTGAAACGCTTCCAACAGGCGGTCTCAACAGTGAAGCGCTTCGCTTCCTAGAGGGCTCGGAAGCATCCGTCGAAGCACTGCGCAACCACGAACTGGTACGCAAAGTGTTTGTGCGCTACAACACCGCTCTTCCCTCAAGCGCATCCGTCTAGAGGGTATTCGGCGTCGCGGCAGGTATCTTCACCAGGAAACGTGGAAATATGACTAACCAGAACTTCGAACGACAACTGCTGTTAAAGCTTAACAAGGTGTGAATATAAAAACGAAACAAAATGTAACCAATTTGAAGGCATGTATCAATTTTTGATTTCGTAATAAAAAGTTAAAAGCACTGGCAAAGTAATCAATTACTTTCTGGTAATTTTTTAATTACTTTTGTGATGCATTAGATTGATTACTGTAATCAGGTACATTTTACAATAAAGTAATTGTAATTGTAATCCGTTACATTCCTTTTTCTTCAGTAACGCGTAGAAGATTGCTAGAAGCCCAAGCTCTGAGCTGTGACAGTTGCTCCTGCACGCGAGAATTATTGCAGCCGACGTGCGTCCTTCAGTAAAGAGCTTGCGCGTGTAGCCCTGGCTGCTGTATCCAAGTTGGAACAGTGCGCACTACAAATTAATGAGGCTATGTTCTTTAACTATTTACTTCGCTGTTTTCTACTAATATCTTTCCCGTATCTCAACATAGTAGTTAGCACTATGACAAGCATCGCACATGATGCAAATGTTTCAGAAACAAATTTATTCTGTGTTCAGGACGGCACAACTAGATTTCAAACCATATACGTAATTACGCCCACGTGAACACGAGTGGAGTGGAGATAGTGATTTGACATTTCCGAGAAACAATACACCGAAAGACCGCACAAATTACCGAAGGGGGCTTTTCCACTTCCTTAGGTGCAAGGTTTCACCACCACACACAGTTGTTCATACGTGACCCATAGTAGAACAAGTTCTCAACATCAATAGACATCTCAGTGCGCACGTTCGAGATTCCGCCCTGCAAAAACTTGAGTTTCCTCAAAGTTCTTGGGCAAGAATAGGGTTCCTCACCTTACAAGTAGAAATATAGTTTGCGGAGAAGGCCGTCCGGAGGTGGCATGTTTGCGGAGGAGGCTAACATGCAACCATATATGATTCGTCTGTGAGAAGTATTACTGAGAGATTTGCTGGCAACACGCTGCCAGAGGATCTCTCCGTAAAAGATGACGAACCGCTTTCTCACAATGTAAACAAGCACGAGACCTTGACTATGAAAGAAAGTACTACGACTGACTCCGCCAATTCCGGGGTGTGTAAATCGGACACACAAAATAATATCGCAGGGAGTTGAACTCTGCGCCGGTGATTGACAAGAACACGAACGGGCAAACACTCTCCCCTAAGACTCTTCTCGCTTACCTCCCCAAGATTGATTACCATCCTAACTAATCCGGTAATTCCCATTCACGAGTAGAAAAAAGAAAAGAAGAAAAGAAAGCTGGGAAGAACTCAAAAGTCACATTATCTCTCGAAAATCTGAAAAGCGTCCCCCACATCCAGGTGGCGCGCGCCTCCACATCGACCGGGGTGAACAGTCTAAAGACAGCCCAATTTGCGAATCCGGCACGGGGCAATGCGCGCTTTAAACGGGGAGACCCGGACTCGCTTAATTTGTATGTCGCCGTCCAGTCGCGTGGCCCCCTTTGTCCCCGACATCGAAGCCTCGACTGGCGCCACCGGACCCTCTGGACTGGAGACGGTGACCTGTCCAGCACCGTTCAAAGACCCCGTGAAAGAACCGTGGACGATGGCTAAACACAGCTCAGGAAGTCAACCCGTTCGCCCAAACCCGCGGGGTGTATGCGGGCGACTGCACGTGGACGGCCCCAAGGAGCGTGAAACAGCGAGAGCTTGGCTAATCTGCTTATCCGAACCTATGCTGCTGATATGGGCAGTTCTCTAAGCGCTTCCTGGGTTGGTATGCGTCGTCCCACTGGAGCCAAGGTACGGGACTCGCGCAATGGGGGTCCTCGTTGTGGGGTGGGACAGGTAGAGCAGCCGGGGCCGTGTGTCAATTGTTGTAAGCACCAAGCAGGGGTGGGCAGTGGAATTTGTGTTTTGTATTTAACTACATCGTGGGGAATGTATTTGTCAACTGTATTTAAATTATGAAAATTTAGTATTTTAGACACATGTTTTTGAAGGACTGCCCAAATACACAATTCTTGGCGCTCTTCTTCGCAATCAAATGCGATCCAGTAGGCACTCTTCGCAATGGGAGTCATATGCAAAAGAACGAAACTTGCTGCGCTTGCGCCTACTAAAAACTGAAGAAAAAAAGGAATAAAAAGATGTCACGGAGAAAAAGGGAGGGGGAGAGGGGAATAAATAAATGTAAAATGCTAACTCCGTCGGAAGAACTATAAATTCAATTTTTTAAAAAAATGATAAGTTCGGACTGGTGGCAGATGATAGGTCCACGCCCGGTATGAAGTCAAAAGAAAAACAAGGAAACAAAGAAGTAAAAAACAAAAAGAGAAACCTTTGGTTAGCGTGGCGACGAAAGAAGCTCCACGAACGAAGCGCTCACACACACTCTGCTCGAAAAAAAAAAAAAAACACGCTACGGGACTTTGGGCATTAAGGCCATGAAGAACAAAAAGACAAAACTCAAAACCAAGGCACAGCAAAACAAAACACTAAGTCTTAGCTCCCACTCAACACAAATGCGACTGGAAACAACCGTTCGCCGGCGCAAATGAAAGTCCCAAAAAACAAACGTCTTAACGGCAAGACCCAAAGCCCAGGACCGGACGGTGTGATGCCGCCATGGCTAGGTATGAAGCCGACGACTCGATGCTCAAACTGACCAACGCAGCACGACAAAAAAAAAAAAAACACGCGTTACACAGCACGCGCACGTGCTCACGCTGCCAACAAGGGAAAAATAAAACGCCCGCAGTCAAACACACGGTCCACGGGCCACACGCCGAAAAGGAAAAACTAGGGTCTCGGCCCTCAAAACAGAGAATCAAAACTTACGAACGGAGCAGAGGGCTGACGAGTCGAGTGTCGGCCAGACAGCCACTCACACTGTAGCTATCCCGCCAAAAGCCAGCGCTTTTGTAGCCCCACCTCGCGGGCAGACAAGGTTGTCCCACGATGACCCCTCGAGACATCTCGAAAGATCAGGACTAAAATTATACCGAAATCCCCAAAGTGCGCAATTGACGGACCCCCGTAGGCGATGGCGCGTCCACGAGACCTAATCTTGGAAAGACACGCTTCACACAGGTGACCCTGAGTGAAGCGGAACAGAAGCTTCACCGAATACACAAACAGAGCTTCTATAGTTATCGAACGAGAAACGAACGCCGCTGGGTGCGTCTCAAACCAAACGAAAAAATAAAAGCAAACAATCTCTACCGAAATATGTGACACTAGAACAAGGAAGGAAAGGGATGAGTACAGGTTATTGACTTTTTGATTTCCGTGATTTAATTTTTTAAACTCGTCGCATTAACGACATGTTGTTTGAAAAGGCTTTGATGTAACAACGATCAGCCTCCGAATTTAATCTCACACTGAATACACTGTTTTCCCTGATGTCGTGCCCGCAGCCCGCCTATCAAGTTACTACAAACAAGTTTAATTTTTAGAGCTGCCATGTGCTTTTCACAGCTATTAATTCTAGCCGGTCAAAAAAAAAAGAAAATTGATTGATTTGGACAAGGAAATTTGGTCGCAATCAGAAAAAGGCTGTCATTGACGTGTGTCTTGGAACGTTAGGGATTGAACTTTCATCAATCTAAAGAGCGCACCGCCCTGGCAGGTACAGTCAGCAAAAGGATCGGCCAATAATCGTAAAACAGTTTTTTTTACAAAGATAAAGAGATGGTACTTTATGCCGCCTACAAATCTTAAAGGGTACACACTTTTCTGCGAGTCTCGCTCAGCAAAAAAATCTAGATTTAGCGAAACTTCAGCAACTGCCTTTCAAGCAGACATCTACAAATTACTAAAAACAAGTAATTATGTGAAGTTACTCAGTATTAGCCTCAAAAGTAATTTGGGCATAAGTAGAAATTACTCAAATGGAAAGTCATAGAATAAATTACTAATTACCGTAAAAAGTAGAGAATTACTTTTGAAGTTACTTTTTTATGCTAACAAGGAAGTACATAGGTTTTGATACGTCAGCGAAATTCTGCTAGCCAAATATAAAGCGGCTTGTGTTTTCACATAAATGCTTTAATACCTTGTTCTACTTCTGCATGCCTAATTGTTTTGTACTTATTTTTCTTTTTGGTCAATGATATACTGCGGATGTATCATTTCTTCCTTGAGTTTTAGCACTGCCTGAGCTTGATTTCGCAGACAGACGTTGGCTTGTTTACAGTGTTGCGTAAAGTAGTCTAAAAACTACTTGGAAGTACAAAGTAAATGAAAGGTTATGTATAGGGCTCGTGTTTTCGGATAAATCCGAAGAGCACCCGCCGGTAAAATTTTGGCCAATTCGGATTTATCCGATGAACTCCAAATGTTCATGTGCCAATGCCAACCCCCCCCCCCCCCCCCGCAAAAAAAACAACAAAATAAATAGAAAGTAAAACGTTTTATTTTACAATTTGATCAGCACTGAGTCAATCGTCCTGGGAAATGGCACCATAATTATCTTTCAAATCTCAGACCGTTGTCAAAAGGGGTCTTGCCGCTTGTCTCGTTGAGGTTGATTCAAGGGTAACAGGTTATTGTACATTTGGGTCACGACAAAAGCCACTCTTTGGCTTCCAGTTTGAGCCATGCGATTTGTGATTTAGAGAAAGAAGAAGGTATGTTTTTGTAACAGTGAAAGCTATGGACTATAGAGATTGTATTAAATAGAGGAAAGAAACAGCTGAAACTCTCTATTACATCCTTAACCACTCCACCTCGCGCGGCCGCGGGCAAGATTGATGGAATAGGATGGGATGACTACGAACTTCATAGCGACTGCACGCGGGAGTTTATTTATTTTAAGGTATCGACGTTTATCCAAGCAGCACTTGTGTGCGACGTGTGTCGTGGGACAAATTAATATTGCCAATGGCAATGGAACGAACCTCAAGTACATGCAACTGAAGAAATTTTAATCGATGCAGGCGCGTTTTATTTTTTACTTGGCATACGTTTACGTCCGGTTATTATTTACATATTTATTTTCAACAGGAAACAGTGCGAAATTATACTCCGGATATCGGAGAATTGAGAATCAAACAAATATAAACTCTCATAAACTCCGAATCTTCGGCAAAAATAAACTCCGAAAAACACCCTCCGAATTTGACGAAAAGCAAGCTCCGAAAACACGGAGCCCTAGAACTTATGTACTTCAAGTAAAGTAGCAAATACACCGGGAGCAATGTACTTGAAGTAAAGTAGCAAATACACCGGGAGCAATGTACTTGAAGTAAAGTACTATAAATACAATGTACTTTCAAAGTAAAGTAGAAGTAATTTTTAACATAACCTTTCAGAATGACCTTTCATCCCCTATAAAGCTTTTATTTTTTTTTTAAACAGGTATGCATTGCTTTAGGGGAAATCGGAGGTGCATCAGTTTGTTTCGGAAAGGGCGGCAAAATCAGAGGTGCATCAGTTTTGTTTTTCGGAAATGGAGGCAAATATTGTAAGTCGCCACAGAGTTATTGTTTTATTCTCGCTGACAAACTATTTAACGCAATCAACTTATAAGGTCACTTTTTTGTATCAGTCGTATAGCCGCCATTACTTCACTCAGAGAAATGGCCAGATGACGTCTTGGAAGACAGCACAAAATATACAGGAGCACCAGATGAGCTTCAGAGTGGGTGCTACATTTTGTTACCTCCTTTGAGTGAGGATACAGTGTGTACAACTCCTGTAATGGGCGGGAGTTCCTACTTTGGGGTGAAACGGGGACAGGCCCTTTCTTCAAATGTCTCCTTCAGCTTCGGGACACAAAGAAACGCCAGTCTTCGGCACTAATCCCGCAGTTACTCGGCCTCATTTGCGACGTGTCGGTCCACTCCCCACGCCTCATGGCAGGGTTGTTGCGATGGGGGCTTGTGACAATTTTAGAGAGTTTTGGACCGTTCAAATTACTACCTTCCCTTCCCCCTCTTGCCTTCGCTACGCCACAAGTTTCCCTCTTGCCAACATATCTCTTTTTGTGCAGCAACGTTTGTTTATAAGCAAACATGCTACTAAAATTCGAAAGTATTTACGTTACTCGGAAAAAGTAATTAAAGTAAAATACTAATTACCGAAACCAAAATGTAGCTGAAAGTTACTAAACTACTCAGAAAAGTAGTTCAAACTACAGTAACTTGAGTAGAGTAGTTGAACTACCTACAAGTCTGCTTTCAAGCTGCGTTTTGTTAAGCTACTCATCAGGGATAAATGCTACTTTTATGTTCCTAGCGTGTAAGCGAGTTTAACTTTTCTGCGCCAGATCGAAGTTTGGCTGAACATGACGGCGGAACTTCAAACCAAGCGTGAGTTCTTTAGAGCTCATCTGGTCTTACCACCGCAATTTCCACTCGAGCTTTAGGTCAATTATAACGTTCAGAGAGGAGTAGCAGCTCCAATGCGGTTGCAGGCCTGGATAATATTTCTGTTATTTTTACTAACATTAGAAGCGTAATGCATAAACGCGACGATTTGTCATCAGTTGTATATTCGTCTGGCGCGGATATTGTTGCTCTCACCGATATCTGGCAGTCAAGTTAAATACGAAATAGTAGTGAAATTTTCAACTGCCAGAAGCGTTTTAATCTATTTCGCCATGACAGGCAGGAAGAAAGGTGGCGGCGTGTTGAACGCCAGTGGCCGAAGATTTTCAATCGTTTTATATCAGCACCGCTTCCAAACTTGAGATAGTGTAAATTATTCTACATTAAAAAAGCAAAAAATAAAAGGGGTGTCGTATTGTTTTCTTACTGCGAGTGCCATTTTTGTTGCAAAGATTCACGGTGCGGTTAACACAGTCACTGTACGCTTTCCAAGTTCATCAATAATATTGTTAGGCGATTTTAACTATCTTTCCAGAGCTTGGTCAAATGTAGGTACTTCCGGCAGTCGTCTTTCTTCCGAGTGCTGCGAGTTTGTTAATATGTGTCTAAATTTTAATTTTGCGCAAATTTCTACGCAACTTACGCGTACTGCGGGATCAACCGCTGCTTTGTTAGACCTCACACTAACCACATCACCCAACAATATTTCTTTCAATAATCATATGTCTGGTCTTAGTTACCATTCTTTATTGCATATTGTATTACTTATTCCTAAATGTTATGAATGAAAGGAAATTAAGAAAATATACAACTATGGCAGAGCTGACTTTGACTTAATAAATAATAAAATGGTTTTCTTAGATGAACACATGAAAGGCTTTCATAAGCGCTGAGTTGAAAATAAGTGGTGCCTATTTGAAGTAAATGTGGCGTCACTTATGAGTGCCCATGTCCTCCTCACCATTGAAAAGAATATAAAAAAAATGGTTTGTGCTGCTAAGCGCTCGACTACGGTCAACGCTGAGCAGCATGTCATCTTCCTGCCGACTTGTACAAAAAAGCAGTCGAAGAGGTGAAAGCTGCTTTTCAAGAATAATACATTACCATCCATGCTAATAATCAATTTTGGAAAGTTATTAATCAAACTACCAGTGCCGATATAACGCTCAGGGATTGAGACGAAATAAATGTACCAGATGACGTGTGCCCTTCTATATTGAATGATGTGTTTGCTAGTTATTTTTCAGTGTCCGTTAGCTCGAGCTATCCAGTTTTTCAAGTTTGTGATTTTCTGCAAATGTTTCCAGTTATTGCCGACTGTAAAGGTGTTGGGACCATTATTGGAAACCTTCAAGCATCAACTACCGCAGGCATTTATAATATTAATGTGAAGTTTCTCAAGAATACTAAAATTTATTCGAGCATCATATTATCTACGCTATTTACCCAGTTACTTCAACAACATATACTATTAAGAGTCTAAAAGGTGGGAAGGCGATTCCTCTGCACATAGGCGGTGATAAACATATTTCTTTAAATTTTCGTCTTATCTCATTAATTAGCATTCCATGCAAAATCTTTGAGATTTTAATGCATTCCAATCTTATTAACTTTTTTAATTAAAACTTTTTTTCACCTCTGCACAGCACGGCTTCCGTAAATTTTATTCGTGTGAAACCCAACTTTTGACTTTCACTCATGACTTTCACGCCACTCTGAACTGGGGTTCCATGACTGACTGCATATTTCTAGATTTGTCTAAAGCTTTCGACAAGTTTTAGAAAGTGAAGAAAGAGCACGTGAGGAGTCACGTGCTACTTCTTCACAAACTTCGTAACCTAAACATAAATTATAATGTACTCGCTTCGATAGGATCGTTTCTAACAAATCGCACCCAATTTGTTCAGGCTAACGACACCAGTTCATCACCTTTGCACGTTAGCTCCGTGTCCCACAATTGGTTGCGCACCTGGCCCAGTTTTATATATTATTTATATTAACGACCTTCCTACACGTATCTACTCTTTCATAAGCCTGTATACTGACCATTGTGTTATTTATTAAAAAAATTCTTAACGATTCTCTCATCTCCGTCAAACCAATATCAATAATGTCACTCATTTTGCAGGTTGGCTCATGGAACTTAACAGTTCTAAATTCCGCTCTATGAAAGTGCCCCGTCAAAATAACGCCTGTCCTTTCTACTACATTAATATTTCATTTCTGCCTTCTGTTTCCTCCTAAAGATATCTTGGTATTCATCTAGCCAATAACCTCTCCTGGGATATCCATGTCGAATATGTCACTAAAAGCGCTCATCAATTACAAGGCTATCTCAAAAGAAACTTTTCGTTAATTCCTGTGTCTCTAAAGCATATTTTATACAAAAACTTTCGTTCGCTCTAAACTGGAATATGCAGCCTCTATCTGGGACCCCGGTATCACCCTTGCATCTGCTGTTGGGACCATTCAGAATCGCTCCGCCCGTTTCATTCGTTCAAACTACCATTGCGAAGTCAGCGCCACCTCTACGAGAACATCCCTATCCTTACCTCACCTCTTTCTTTCTAAAAAAATTCGCTCGTTTGAGTATTTTTTTACAAGATTTATCACTCTTATCTCACAATTCGTGAAACATTATTTAAAGAACCATTTTACATCACGAAGAAATCACCATTTAAAGGTAGGCATCCCCCATTGCAACACCTCCTCATTTAGTGCCTCTTTCTTTCACGAAGCTCAATAGATTGGAATCGCCTTCCCGGACCAATAGTCTCAATAACTGATACTGTTGATTTTAAGATTGTTATTTGGGGGATCGGTGGCCCAGTGGGCTAGCGTACAGCAGCTCGGAGCACGTGGAGCAAAGCTCGCGCTGCAGAACCCAGGGATCCTGGGCTCAATCCCCACCCCTGCCCGTTTCAATCTGGATGAGCATCGTACCTGCGTGCGGTCGTGTACCACTATACTACGTGGTGCAGGTTAAAAACCCCAGGCTAGCGGTTGTGCTGCGCAGGCTAAATTTCTCATTTACAGCTGGAAGACAAGTTGCCCGTTGAGGCAGACTAAGTTCTATGCTGTATACATATACACACACCCCAAATTGTGTTCTTTTAATTGCAATTACTAATTTTCTTGTTGTTCCTTAGCCATTGTTCCTATTTTTGCCTTGTTTGTTGTTATGCGCATACATTTTACAGCGAAGCTGTTACTATGGCTATACTCCGTTTCACCTGATGATGTACCGCAGGAAAGGCTACAAGCGCGAGCTCCTTGCTCTGGGGCTGATCTCGGCGGCACAACCTCTCGTGCAGTAATGGCAGCTGTCAACGCTATCAGCTCGCGCTTCCAGCCTTCGCTGCGGTACAACATAAGGTGTAGGGTTCCGTAGATTTTTCATGTGCGCCAACAAAAACTCTACGCTCGCACCGACGCACGCGCCGCACGCGCATGCCTTCCTTGTATAGAAGATTCGCAGTAAATAACCAAAATAAAGCGTTGACGAACGCGCGTGCATGATTCCATTTGTTTTAGGCTTTTGCTTTATAGAACAGTTACTGCTGCAGACGCCTGCACGTTCGGCGCGCGGAACACCCGCTGCATTCTTCTTGATGCTTGGGTAATTTAGCAATAGGTATATATTCAGTAGATTAGTTAACAATAGGCACCATTTTCAAGATCAGCAGACTCTCAGGTAGATAATAAAGGTTTCTCGAAGATTTGCCGCTGACCCGCTTCGGTCATGTCTACGCTCGCACCGCCCTCTCTTTGTCGTCGTTCCAAGCCCCCGTTTGCGTGCCTATAGTTTCCTTTCCTTCCGTTCTCCCGGGGTCGCGGTCCCGACGTCGCGCGTGTCTACTTTCCTCTGGGGGCAGTGCCGTCGCACGTGTCTAGTTTCCTCCGGCTCCTCGGGGCGGTGATAGTCGTCCAAGCGAAATAATGACCACCGATCAAGACAACAATAATTGCGTGTGCGTACCTTTCGTCACGATGACCACCGATGAAGACAATAAATAGGTTCGTACCTTTGTTCCAAATTTTGTGTCACGTCTTTGTCGTGTGCTAAAAAGCTTCACTGGTCATCCACCTTCAGAGTAGAATGGCTCATGATTTTTTTTTTGTGTTAAACCTCACTCCTCTCTGTAATGCATTCAGGCCCGAGAGAAGATAAATGAAATGAAATGAAGTTAACTAAAATATATTTAAACTCCATTCTTTTTTCTTTTTGGCACGGTGATTTTTTTTTAACCTGAGTCAAAGAAAAGCCGAGGATGTCCGTCTATGAGTACAAAATGTATTTCTAAAATTATTTTGAAGATGGTAAAAAGCCATCGTTGTATTTTATTTGGTATTTAAATACTCCTAGAATGTATATTTTATTTTGTAATTAAAAACATTTTTGTCAAAGTATTTTGTATCTGCATTTCCCTACTTTTTGCAAGTATATCTGTCCATTCCTGGTATCAAGAAATGGCATATGCTAGCTCTCCCAAACTTTTGCTGTGATTATGCGTCTACCTGTGCTTTTGAGTCGAATATTTCTATTTTTGCTATGGTGCTTGTAAGCATGCTAATATTAACGCGTTCGCTGCCTCAGGTTGGTTTTCGGATGCGCGTGCGACGAAGTTCAGAGGCAAAAAGCTGTCGCTTGAGGCGGAGCATCTACTGGGCTCTTACGTCGTCCCCGACAATGGGTCTGTTTTACGCGAGAGAAGGCAAAGAATGGTTGGACAAGTTATTCGTGGAACTCATTTTCTGGCTTGCTGAATTTTTGTAGAAGTGAACCGCAGCACAATTATGATGTCATCCGTAACGTAGGGGACCTCGAAGATCTTTCCAGGCCCTCAAAGCCTATGCGCCTTGTGTACTTATGCCGTTATAACTACTATTCAGTTTCATTTTTGAATGACCAAACTGTCTTAAATGTAAAGGTTTAATTTTATTTATTTTTTACTCAAAATATTTGGGTTTTGGCGTGAATGAAACTAAAGAATCAATTTCAAGGATAGGCATTTTGAAACTGCGCAGTGGCGAATTACTTCTGCTTAGCAAACTTTGGTAAGTACATCGCCGGCACCCATGTCATGGGAACGCGATGAAGATGCGGCCTTCCTGCAGTCAACCTCTTGCGTCCCACGCTCATGTATGAGGGCACCCCGCAGGGTCCTCCACCGTAAGCCGGACCTCGGTTCGTTATTGCGCGGCCGGTCCCGCTTCCGGTGGAAACTGCCCAAATCGCCCGGCCACCCTCTCTCGAGCAACGCAACAGTGGCGCCTCCTCCAACGCCCGCTGGGAGGTGTCATGGCCTCGGGCCCTGCGACCGCGGTTACACACCACAAAGAACGCGGCGGGGAACTTGAACGCCTCCGGCCGGATTTGCATGCGAGAGCAAGCGCCGGCTTAGCGGCCTCGGCCGGGTCCAGGGTCAGCCACAATGCCTGCTCCTGATCGACTGCGGCGAGTCAGGCCAGCCGAAGCAATCTACGCCGCTTTCATATACAAATGCGGACAAGCTATCCAAACAACGTGTGCGAATCGCAGCTCGCTGATGTATACATGCAACGATCTGTAAGTCTGTAAGCATATGGAAGCGGGAGGGGTCAGACGCTCCATTCGGGTGCGCGTATACGGGTCAGAATTTTGTGTGGCGCACGGTTGTTTTCGTGTGGCGAGAGCGTCAGGGGCATTGACGTCCTTAGATCAACTCACTTGTGGATGCGTGGGCTAGCCTCGAGCTCCGTTGTTCGATGGCGTGGGCATTCGTTATTGTTCATTCAATAGTACGTGTTGACAATATGAACCTTCTCTCTTGTTGGTGCGAAATTTGAAGACCAGGCACCCGCACTGCTGCCTGGATACTGGAAGACGTCTCCGATTGGTGTGTTTGGCATCCTATATTCCGCCCATGCATCGAAAGGGGTGATAGGAAGTGGCCACAAGTGTCGTCACAAAAGCCGGAGTCGTGCCGTCGGACGTCGTGATCCTATAAATCGGGCATAAAAGTTCTTGAAAAGAAAAATTAAAAACGTTTACAAATTTCTGTAGTGCGAAATTAGAGCGTAGCTCTTGAGGTATATTGATTTGGCGATTGGAGAAAGAAATATATATATATATGTAAAAATATAGACCACTCCCGCACTTGTTATGGGAACCCTTGTGATCTGAGCAGTGGCAGGATATGTGTTCGAGGTGCTGGACCAAGGCTGATTTTGAAAGGCGAGGTCTGTGCATGTGTTTAGAGAGGTCGTGACAGCAGTGGGAGGAGTTACGAGGGAAAGAAACGGGATGTTTTCCTGCTTGAGTGGTGTGAAGTGCTTGTTTGTCTTTAGGTCTGCATTAAAGTCCCCCACTACTGGCGTGGATCCATGTGTGCTTAACGCAAGAAATACACCGCACCTAACCTTACGGTTACGTGATCACGTAACTTCACGTGATCACGTAACCATTTTTCTGCCCCATCTTCCTCTTCCGCGTCCTCCTCCTCCTCCGTATCCTCCCCTCCTCTTCGTCCATACCCTCCCCTCCTCCTCCGTACAATCCCCTCCTCCACCGTAACCTCCTCTCCTCATCCTCCATACCCTCCCCTCCTCCTTCTCCATACCTTCCCCTCCTCCACCATGCCCTGTTCTCTGCCTCCTCGGTATCCTCCCCTTCTGCTCCTGCGTACCCCTCGACCACCTCCGGTTACACCGACGGCGACGGCGACGCCGACGCCAACGCCGACGCCGCAAAATGCGGGAACGAGCGCCTATAAGAGCTGCGCTCTAAAAAGCACGAGAAAACGCTTGTGTCCCAACTCCTGTCTGCCGAAGCTTCCGGGGAGTGCCAAGCTGGAGAGAGACCTGCAGCAGAACAGGCGTCTGATACATAGGGTCAAGGCCGGCGACATAAATATTCTGTGACGTCATCGGGCGAAAATCGAGGGACCACTTTTTAGGACGCGGTATAAACAACGCACCAGTCGGAGTCGCGTTCCAGTGATACCCGGATTAACGATATATCATAGCAGTCTGGCAAGGTGATGGACGTGAGCGCCCTGGATCGGAAGCTGCGTACATCACAGTCACACACGAGCTTGCGTGCCGAATGGACGCAACGTTTTAAAGTCGTATACGTTATTTGTTGCCGCGAGGCCACGGGCCGGCGGAGAAGGAAGGGAGGGGGTATAATTAACTTTGAAACTTACAACTTACGTTCGCGCTTCTTGTTTCCGGATGTGTTCAATAACTTCTCGGACGTTCTCATCGGCTTTCATTGGCTGCGGTGCAATAATTAGAGAGTTTTAGGGACCCGCTTTTGTACATCCTTTACGGTACGGCTCTCCGGTACGAATTGCGCATATGCGAGTCTTCTGGTGTAGCACACACGCGTTTCGTACCGAAGGACCCATCCTACCGTATAAAGGATCGTTGACACTCTTGCGACCGAGTACGACCGAGAGAGACCAGACCGGTTTTAAGCCTCTTGCGATCTCTTAGGACCGGATGCGCTACAGCGGAGCTGGTCCTAAGAGATCGCAAGAGACTAAAAACCGGTCTGGTCTCTCTCGGTCGTACTCGGTCGCAAGAGTGACAACGGGCCTTTAGATGTGCACAAACGGTTCTCTAAAACTTTCCAATGAGGAGCTCGGAACCAGTTACGCCCTACGTTTCTTGAATTGGTTACGGAAACCAAATGTTTGCATTTTTATTTTTTGTTTAGATGTGGTCTATGCTGTGCCGGCCGCCCTGAAACACTCGCCTAGACTAGTGTTTTTGGGATGCCGGCAGAGAAGTCAAGAAAACTAAGTTTGAAACGAATTAACAGATTACAAAAAAAAACAACAGCCCCGATGGCGGTCTGCGAATCACCGTTGAAATGCCGTCAGGTCATAAGTTCCTAAAAAGGGGAGTCAGGTCGCTGCAGTGTGGCTCGCTCGTGGAGTTACTTACTCCTGAATGTGACTTGGCGGAGAACGCTAACGAATTTACGACGTTGAATATGTTAAAGCTTCCACAGTGCTTCTCCAACGTGCATCGCACACCATCATAGATTGCTGTTTTTCGCAGACGATAGGTAGGAGCCTGATCTGAGGATGCGGGGACCTCTGCCAAACTAACCATACCACTTTTATCCATCTTGTTCAAAAGTTATAAGTGATTTATTTTTTGACAAATTTTCAATGGGGAAGTGGGACCCATTTTTTCCCCGTTTTAGGTTACTGGCGTCCTCCATGTATTCGTTAGCTCTGTCGGCCACCGATTTCCCATCGGAAAATTTCAGAAAATGACATAACTTTTAAATAAGACAACGGTTAGTGCTGAAACTTTGGCATCTTGTTCGGACCGCTAATTTATTTTTGCGGGAAAAAAACAAAACAAAAAACTTGTAAGTTTTGTTTTGGGGGACACCTTATATTTCTGCGGTGTGAAACTAACACGGTGAGCCAAACGCTCGTAGCACATAAAATACCGGCATGGCCGCGAATGACGTTGGGGACAAGCTATGTATAGACGTTTTTCGTTCCCTTTCGCTCTCAGTCACGTGGGTTCACTATTTAGAAGGCGGGACAAAAAAATAATAAAACATTTCAACTTGAAATGCGCGACAAAATATAGGTGAGACAAAACAAGAATGCGTGACAATCACGCATTTTTCGTGAACACTTTCCAGCGGCGTAAACAAATCAAAACGATGTTTCAACGAAGTGACGACATTCAAGATGGCTTCGCTCTTGTGGAAAAGGTGTGTAGGCCATAGGGCCTATAGAGTTCTCGGATATTACTGTAACAATCGGTGACTGGTTAAGAGTTCGGGGAAGCTCCTTTCACCCCTTTCCACTTTAGTAAAGCGAACGCTGGAGAGGAGGCGGCCTCCTTTACAGTGTTCGCCCTGCTAAAGTGGAAAAGGTGGGAGGAGCTTTTCACTTCACTCTTAAAGGCCGACAACCAGACACGAGATTCTGCAAGGCAGAAGATCCCTCTCACCCAGTGGGAGGAGGAAACAGGCAAAGGTGGACAGGGTAGAAGAGGGGAGAGGAGGAAGCTGGGGAAAAGTGGAAAGCGCGAACTGGTCGTCGGGTGTCACGCGTTGACGCCAGCAAGCGGGGAACGCTCGCAACTATACCGTAACCTTGGCCGTGCAATAACTCGATGTCACGAGCGCGATACGCATTGCTCTTCTCGAGAGAGCTCGCGGTTACCTCGTTTCGTTTCCGCACCCCTTTCAACTGTCAGTGACAGTGGCATATAATAATTGCCAGGGAGACTCGCGAAAAATGTCGAAGTGTGAGTGCGTGAGAATACGTTTTATTGATGCTGATAATCAGAACCAACAACGGTTGGCCCTAGCCCGAGGGATGGGATAAGTATCTCTGACATTAATTGTATAAACACGCAGTCGTTCCTTTTAACTCAAAATGTGTTTACGGGTTGGATTTTATGCGAAAAGCGTTATCCTCGAGTGTGACGGAAAGCGTACGTTACGTGCACACGTGGAGGCAACTTAAAGAATACAGAGCCCGTGGCAGGGAATGCACATGCGTTCAATGTATATAGAAGCCATAAGTAGCCACTGAATTCAAACAACGGAGATTTACCGAGCGGATAAACGGGAATCGAACTCCGGAACGTGCGATTCACAGCCCTACGACTTTGCTCGGCGCCACAAGGAGGAGGTGAAAGGAAGCTCGAGAAGATGGACTAAGTATAACTCACGGGAGCCTTCCATGGCAGGAGAAGGTCGGCAAGCGCAGCTGGCTCCCGAATGACGACATAGCTCCCCACGTTATCTCACGACGCAAAGAAGGGCACAGCGAAGTATAATGTCATGTTCGCAGAGCAGCCCATAGTAGCGTGCGCGATGAACCTTCCATCGCGATCACTTCAGTTACCACGGGGGGCTGTCCGCAATTTAAGATCACGAAGAACTCAAGGCGTTAAACGCAATCTCGGAAACAGCAAAACGCGTGGAAACTTCTCAATAAAGTACGGTATACATCTCACACGCTCAACTCCTGAACGAATTTTAACCTGTCTCGATCATTCTTATTTAACCCGAAAACACATGAGTGTTTCGGGCGTGCAAGATATGAAACCACCCAAAGCTCCCACCAACATAACAAATCATAATGCACGCATAACGCAAATAGGAATATAGTACAGACACGTTTATTTTCTGAGTCTGTTTTAAGTTTTCACGATATATATGATAACTGATTTGATCTTCTTGCATACATGTAAATGATACGCTTTTAAAAAAAGTGTTCCAAAAGAAAGGAACGGCGAACTTTTACCTCCCTTGTAATTATTTTGTTGTCTTGGCATTTTCTTCGCGTGTGATCCCACATTTCTAAAAGTCTGATCATTCTTTAGGTAAAGTTAGATGGCTCATATTTGCTTATTTGAAGTTGATTGAATGTGTGTTTCTTCCATTCTGCGTCAACGTTTAAGGGTGATTTCGTCAAGGGTCCTGGACATCTATTGACGACCACACCACTATAGTGGTATGGTCCTCAATACTGGGTGATTCAAGGAGACGGCAGGCTCTTTAAATCGACCGCAAAATTCGGTTTCTTAACCTATCGCGCTACGATTTTGTGCAGCGTTGCCTCCAGATGGTGCATTATTTTTTGTAAAATTTGCAAAGAGCGAACTTACCTGAGGAAAAAGTAAAGAAAGAAAAAGGCTTAGCTCTTATGGAAACGCAGCGACGCCACCGGTCTTGCAAACAACATGGCGCCGTTTCGCACGGGAGACAAGAGATGGCGCAAGCGGTCGCGACGCCAACTGCCGCCAACGAACGAACATACGACGCCGAGAGCCGGCGTCTTTAGCAGACAAGGAACTGCGGTTCCTTGTTGTTACCGCGCCTGTTTTTGTTTCTGCGAATGTCGCCGCCTGCGGAACGCGCGCCGCATTTGAGTCGAAAAGATTCGTCTGCTAAACACGCCGGCTCTCGGCGCCGTATGCTCGTTCGTTGGCGGCGTTTGTTGCGCCATCTCTTGTCTCCCGTGCGAAACGGCGCCGTGTTGTTTGAAGACCGGTGGCGCCGCTGCGTTTCCATAGGAGCCAAGCCTTTTTCTTTCCCTTACTCTTTCCTCAAATAAATTCGCTCTTTGCAAATTTTACAAAAAAAATGCACCATCTGAGGGCAACGCTGCACAAAGTCGTAGCGCGATAGGTTAAGAAACCGAATTTTTGCGGTCGATTTAAAGAGCCTGCCGTCTCCTTGAATCACCCAGTAGGTGTCCAAGACCCTTGCTGTTGTTGCTCTTACCTTGGTCTTATCTCGTGGCAGTTCTTAACACTTACTGCATGCAAGAGTGATCAATTACTTCTTCACAATTGGGAACTCGAAAAGGCGCTCTTGATTTTGGTATTTTCTTGGCATGTGTGGTATTTGCGCATCTCCGAGAGAAAAATGAGGAGCATGGCCAACTTCCTGGAACATTACGTGGAACAAAAAGTTTTCGAATAAATATCAAAATTCTAATTGATTAACGTTTTACGATATCCAGGTAATTAGAGCGCTCGGGAACATTAAAAGATTTTGACAAGAAAAACATGAATTAAAAATTTTGTAAATGTGGTTTATGGGATTAAATGAACACAGTTTGTAAAGCCGTAAAATAAAAAAAATAAAAAACCTATACGCGTCCAAAACTTTAATTACTGCTCAATTATATCTTATGACTGCCATCTAAAACATTCCGGGGAACATTGCGGTGTTTGTTGTTGTGCACTTAAACCGGGGTCGCTCTGCATATATATCATACAATGGAAAGTCTGCAGAAATCAGTCAGTGCAATATCCGTGGTTCGAATGCCGCGTGCCAAAGTTTTCCCCTTGAACTCGTTTACATGCGGCATTCGAAGCACGGGTCTCGTGCTGACTTGCGTTCGAACTTGTTTGCAGACTGTCTTTTGTATGATGTACAAGCAGTGTGGCCCCGGATTTAGGGATGACCCGCCTGACGAAACGAAGAGGAGGGCCTCAAATAAGTCTCAATCAGCCGTATATCTCCTCCGTAAACAACCGAGGCAATCTTCTATCGACCAGACAGAAAGAAAACAGAAACGAGACAGGAAGAAGGCGACAGCAAAGCGAATCACTTTTGGGTCGCCACACAAGCACATGCGCACGTGGAGAATCAGGCGTCAACAGGGTGGAGGGGCGCGCATCTCCACGCAATTTGCATATCAAAGCTCGGATCTAACGTGGTCTCGCGGTTTGGCGTAACCGAAGCCTCCTCCCGCCTCCCTCCTGCGTTCTTCACACCCGGCGTACAGCCGCGATCTCTTTTTTCTTTTTTTTTCTGTTATGCAGATAATCGGCCGTGTTATTTCGGTTCCGAGGCACAATGCGGCGCATAAACGCGTCCGCCCTCCACGCACCAGCGGCGCCTCCCGCTGCGCCACCGGAGAGGAAACAGTTTCCAACAGCGCGATCGAATAAAGATGCGGGCGCGTCGAGCTCCGTGCACGTCAACAGATGCTATAGCAGTGCTGGGACACGCGTGCGAGACTCCGTCTTTGGTTGATCCACGCGATTGGGGGAAAGGGGACGGGGGTCACTTATCACAGTGAGTCGTGCGTAGATTATTTTTATCGGGATAATTTCAAGTGGATGAATCCAGAGCAATGCTGCTGGGCTTCGTACGTCACCCACGGGGTGGTCGGCGCTGTGCACAAATTGAACGCTATGAGGAGCGCAAGCTCGTCTCTTTCTTTGCAGGGGTATTGCTGACGTACAGAACGCCGAGCTCTGATTGGTTCTGAATGAAAGATAGTGGTTAGACGTCAAAGCAAGCTGCCTTGAGGTCTACTTACTATCTTTCAATCAACCAATCAGAGCTCGGCGTCTTTCTAACGTCCCAACAACTCCTGCGCAAGAAGCAGCTGAGCGACTTGCTCTCAGCATAGCGTCAGTATTCGGCTGGTACTCGTCTCCTCGCTGATTGAACACGAGTCCGAGCCGAACGATGACTCAGTACTCGTGTCCAATCAGCACCCTGCGATGGCCTATTGTGTCACGTTGAAAATCTAGCACATATATAACCAGGCATGCAAGCGTATACACTTCGAGAACAAATAGAAAGCAACCGCACGATAAAATGGCTGTGTTGCCATCATTCATAAAAAAAGGGAAGCAAGTACAATAGATTGAGAACTTAATACATTCCTACGGACTCGTGCACCAGGTTGTTGACAACCACTCCTCCTTTTCCTTTTTGTCTTGCTCTCTTTCGGACTTTTATTTTTATATGCATGTAATGCCATGCACTTTAACCATAATTTAAGTACTTCCGCACGAGCGCGCGTGAAGTGCAAACGTTATTTAAAACAACATATTAGCGATTGGAGATGTGGATGAAGTTATGCTTGCCCATAGCCTCCTCTATGCTCCCAAAGCCTGGCGTTTCGACGACGGAGCCATAGGGTGCCCGGTCGCAGATTTCTGGTAACACAGAGTGTCAAAGAGTCATTTCTCGGGGAACCTGGACGTCAGCGGACAGCTTTTGCAGCGGCGAGGACCCCAAACACACTTGTTCGCTCGGGAGAAGCGTGTTTCGGCGTCTCGCCACAGCGGGGCGCCAGTAACGTGGCTATCCCCTCATCCGTTGTCTGCCGCTCCACCTTTTCCATTTCGGCGGCCGCTTCTCGTGACGATCTGCTAGTCTTTGTCAGTACATAGGAGGCTATGGCTTGCCGTATGCTTGAAAGCGACCTTCCGAGCACACGATACTTCTGCATCCTGCAGCTTACTTTTTCTTAATGGATGTCTTCATAGAAACATTTCTCACGTGTTGTAACATAAAAGTTGCCCGCATTGGGGTGCGTTGTAAAAAATATAGACCTCATTTCGCTTTAAGATGGTTATTGGCTGAGCCTTTTGTTCCAACTCCGGAGTCATACAAGCTCCGTAAGGTCAGCTTGTTACAATTTGATGGGGTACAATGTTATGTATTATGTTCCCGACACGTGATTGTCCATTTCGGCCAAAGTCAAATTGAGGGACCAAGAAAATTTATGACCAACTTTAAGAGCTTTCCGTCCATGAAGATTTTGAGGCAATGAAGATACGAAGCTTGCAGACCGTACTTGCCGTCTCCAAACAAGGCAGGGGCTGCGCCCCAAATGAAAGTCTCAGCCCTCGGAGTACAAAGAGGTGAACTCGCACAAAGCATAAAGTCGCGAAGGAATCAAAGGCTTTCAAAGCTGCATCTCCATCAAACTTCGTCGCCAGTCAAAAACTCTTATCCGGTCAAAAGCGCATCGTCTTCCCAACAAATCGACGGGGAGAATTTGATGATCTCGGCACGACAAACCACTCTATTGTGCCCGCGAACAAATTTTTCGAAGCCAGCTAGCGTTCTCCTACCGTATAGTGCGCCTTACACCTTTATTTCTTTTCCCTCCCTTTTGTTGGCTTTTGACGTGCGCTGTTTCCGAAGTCTGGCGCCCGACGTGGGGCAACCGAACCGACATTGGCGCCCAACGTGGGGCACACAAAACATGGCGGCGGCCACCCCTCCATGCCTTCCGGAGGCCCGCTGAAAGCAGGGCAGTCCGCCATTGTCATCGATGGTGTGTCCCCCTCTCCCCCGTTCGGTCGGCCCACTAATCCGAGCGCCATCTGTGGACCCGATTGTGCGCTCCAGCTCCGAAGAGCCGGGATAAAATAGCGGACTGAATTTAAATAGCAGCTCGAAGGGAAACCATTATCCGGGGCTTAAACGGCGGCGGCGAGGGGTCTCTCTCGAAACAGCGACTTTTTCAACGGCGCTGGGACGGGGAAATAAAAAGAGTCGGTCGGGCAGGCCTCCTTTGTGCCGCTTCGACAGTCCGCCGCGCCGATTGGTCGGCCGCTACTGCCGAGGCGCCTGCACAATGGCAAAGCCAAAAAGCAGGCCGGGTTGCCGCGCGTCGGAGAGAGCGGGAGGGTAAAGGGCGAGCCCAGGGTCCGAGAGAGGAGGCAGGGCGTCTGGCTTCCCGGGTTCGATATGTTGCTGCCTCGGGGATGGCGTTTTGTAGTTGGGGAGCCCGCTCGCCCAGCGGCCGCTGCGCTTTTTCCGGGATCTCCGTGCGAGCGGGTATTGGAGCTCGGGCTCTGCGTGGGCCTCTCACGAAACGTGACGAGACATGTTATGAGTGACTGGAAACCGTTGCGGTTGGAAGCGCTGATTGATGCGGAAGCTGTCAGGCTTGGAAGTATTGCGCGTGTGAGATCTCTTCTTGGGGATATCCGAAGCTGATTGCAGCTAGCTCGGGAATCGCCGGCTCAAATTTATTTATTCTTACTTTTACTGAGACTGGTGTAAAGAAATAAAAAAGGGAAGATCAGAAGGTGTTTAACATTAGAAAGTTGTGGGGGTATTTTTCTTCTTCTTTATAACGAAAAGCTACAACAGCACGTGTGGATCCATTTATTGCTTGCTCTGCCCACCTACATGTCATAGCGAACAGCTCCAACGAGCCAGTGTCACACGCACACGCCATAACGCTGCGCCGTTCTAAAGATCGGCCACTGCGCGTGCCCATTTTGAGAACAGAATTTGGAAAATACAATTAAACGTGTGCTTGCGGGGCTGTATGTTTGTGAACACTGAAAATGTCGTTAGACCGTTCTAAGAAAAGGCTTTTGTCGAGTGCCATTTCCGGTGTTCGAGCTTACGGTGCGACCCTTGCTCATTCTCCAGAGCGATCAGCACGCGCATTTTGATATCTGAGAGCAAAAGGTTTATTTCAGGTAGTTTCATGATCTCTTGGAGGGAGAACCGTCACATATACGGTAACTATAACAAAAGCACAAATACTTTGGCGCGTTTTTTTTTTTGGTGGTAAATCTTGTTGCATTATTTTATTGGATTTATATTTAGCTCGTTTCGGCGGGTATGATAGAATGATCGCAAATATACAGGGTGTTTCACGAAAGGTGGGCAAATTCGATATTGCGAAAACTACGTGTCGCACCAAAAAAAGGCTCGTGTCGTTTTGGACCTGGGCCAGGGGCCTATTTAAGAAAATTATTAAAGTCCGAGATAATTATATTGTTAATTATTTTTGCGTAATTAACTTTTTTAATATTGGATTTAAGGGCATGGTTTCAATTAGAAAATCGCTTAGCGTCATCGAAAACCACTAAATCAACAAACTGCGGAACAATAGAAGGCACGCGCAGCATTTACGGCTTTCTGAAAAACCGTACAAATTCGACGGGTTTTAAGTTTCGGTTTGTTATCGAAGCGCATCTCAGCCCCGGCGGCAGCGCGCCCCGTGGAGAGATAGTGCATCCAACCTCTGCCGCGCTGTCATCGCGTGACGCAGCAGAGGCTGGTTGCGCTATCTCTCCACGGGGCGCGGTGCCGCCGGGGCTGAGATGCGCTCCGATAACAAACCGAAACCTAAAAACCCGTCGAATCTGTACGGTTTTTCAGAAAGCCGTAAAATGCTGCGCGTGCCTCTATCGTTCCGCAGTTTGTTGATTTAGTGGTTTTCGATGACGCTGAGCAATTTTCTAATTCAAACCATGCCCTTAAACCCAATATTAAAAAAGTTAATTAGTCGAAAATAATTAACAATCTAATTATCCCGGACTTTAATAATTTTCCTAGATGGGCCCTTGGCCTAGGACCAAAAAGGCGCAAGCCTTTTTTTGTTGCGACGCGTAGTTTTCGCAATATCGAATTTGTCCACCTTTCGTGAAACACCCTGTATATGCTGCGCTGCGATAGTTTTATAGTAAAGTGCAATAAAATAAAATTACTTTTATCCTTATATAACGATGCGAGGAATGAAAGCGAACAATGACTTCGTTGCTATGTGCTCGAACAAAAAGCACGAGCATTAATGGCTGTAAAAACGCGCCAGTCTGTATCCACGACTCGAAACGTGGGCCAGTCACAAAGCCATCAAGTACAGAACACCGACACCCACGCATACATGCCAAGAACCAACTTTGCGCGCTGCAGAGGCCATCCCAAACATCGCGCGGTGGAGGAATCTTCAGCGTCCATAAACCACAAGGAAACCGATGAACAAACTTTTTCAAGAAAGGGTATATACCGACCCCCTTAAAAATCATAAACCAAGCCAGCTAGAGGCGAAAAAATATAATAAAATACTAAAGTCGGGACTCAGGGAAGCGCGACAAATGGGTCTACAAATCTGTCCCGTCCAGGGAGCCACGTCGACAAAAAGGGCACGGAGTTTGGCACCATTGACGGCGAGGCTTGCGGGGGAGCCCGCCGACCGGGTGCGACTCAAATGGCGCCCATTTTCCGCCTGCTTTCACCCCGGCAAACAGCAGTCGTCGACTTGCTCCGGTCTCGCCCTTCCGTAGCCAAATCCGAAGCCGCCGCCTGGCATACACTCCGCGCGCCCTCAAAAAGGCGGGACTTTTCTTTTCATCTTGGGAAGTCCTAAAGGCAGCCGAAGTTCATTGAAGTTGCTCGATGCAACCCCCACCTCTCTCGCCCCGCTCGTTCTCGCGGGAGGGGAAATCTTTCGGTTGGCAACTTCCATCTCCTGACTATGCTCCGTTTCTGATGGATCGCAGAAGACGCTACGAGTCATTCAGCCAATCCAATTCCGCGTGAGTGTCAGGTGACCGACGAAAGGGTCGCAGCGACGCGCCCGGCGCCTGGTCACGTGATGGTTTCACAGCTCTGCATTGGCTGGGATGGCCTGTAGCGTCTCCAGCGTGCCATCGCAAGGCAAAACGTCGTATAGTCCCTACTCCCGCGGAATTTCGGCAAATACCAACAAACAATTCCTTAAAATAAAAAAAATTAGAGCGTAGTTTAAGGAGTGGAAAGACGTACACACACCGGGAGCCGCTGAGACTCCGAAGAAAAGAAATTCACACCTCACTTGTTGGTTGAGCCGGACGGACGCCTTTGTGAGGTGTAGCAGGGCGCTGTTGTCACTCCTTGGTGCGACTCGAGTTCTTTTTTTTTTTTTTTTGGTGGGGGACGCGGAGCAGTGCGTCGCTGCGGTGCTCCAACTCGCGACGACTTCATCGAAAAGCTGTTTCTTTCTCGGGTTTCGAAAAGCTCGTCGAGGGGGTGGTGCGGTGGGCCGAGGAGCGAACAGAGCTCTCGCGGTTCGGCTTTGGTTGGCGGAAGAGACGCGTCGATTGGGGGCTTTTGTGTTCGGGGCTCATTTCGAGGACCGGGCGCTGCCCGCGGGTAAATACAGCGTGGGGGGTTTGTTGCTCGCCGCCCGTCTTTTCTTTCAGCCGATTGTCATGAGGCTTCCGAGATGCCTGATATATCGGGACTTTGCGTTTATGTCGTATGGGCGAGCCAGTAAGTGAAGTCAACAGTTTTTCACATGGTTAATCGCACAGAATGTGTCTTAAAAATACGGCCTCGAAAAAAATAAAAAGTTTCCCGGATTGGTTAACGCGTCAGTGGAACGCGCTCAATATAGCGGACACGCTCTGCTACATTTAACAGTAAGCTTTTTTTCGCTATATTCAGCGGGAAATATCTATTAGGGATTTTTCATAGACCGTGTTACCCCCTCCGTCGCTCCTCACAACGAATGCTACTGCGCATGCGCGCCGCTAGATTTGACTGCGGGAACGATCTACGAAATCTCCCTACTCTCACGCTAAATTACGTTAAATATATCAACATCTAGGGTGACTCTCGGTCTCTAGTTTGATCATCCGCACCCGATCCGCATCCGGAGAATTTGTATCCGTATCCTAACCGCATCCGCGAAATTCGGAACCCCATGACGAAAAATAAAAGAAAGAGCGTGTAAATGATATCCTACAAGGCGTCTGATTACCTTCGTACGAAGAACTTTTCTTGTCAAAATACGGCGAAAGCCTTTTATGGAATTAAACCTTTGGAATCAAATCTTTCTTGACGTAAAGGACAATTTTCTGCCCAATCGGCGACAATGCCACCTTTATCTAAATCCGGGGTCACATTGCTTATACACCATACAAAAGACAGTCTGCATACAGATTCGAACGCGAGTCAGCGTGAGATCTATGCTTCGAATGCCGCATGACAATGAGTGCAATTAGTAATAATTGGACCGCGGCATTGGAACCACGAATATTGCGGTGACTCGTGTCTCGAGACTGTCTTTTGTATATGATGTATGAGCAGTGTGACCCCAGGCAGGCACGTAGCCAGGATTTTGTTTCGAAGGGGGGGGGGGGGGGCGTCCATGACAAAATGCTGTATGAGGGAGGGGGAAAGGAGGTACCAGCAAAATGGAAGATTTCGGGAATGGCCCGGGCCCCATGCACCCCCCCCTGGCTACTTGCCTGACCCCAGGCTAAGAAAGTAGTTTGGTCCCGCAATACATTCGATGGTGCACTTCATATAGTATCACTCACTTATTCACTCTATACGCTGTACGGTCGCACACGTTTAGGTCGTTCACACTCTTGCGACCGAGTTCGACGAGAGAGACCGAACCGGTTTAAGCCTCTTGCGATCTCTTACAACCAGCTCCGCTGCGTAAGCTGGTCTAGAGATCGCAAAACCGATGGTCTCTCTCGGTCAGTCGATGCAAATGAACAACTATGGGCCGCCTGGGCATAAATGTTGACCCTGACCCGTGATCCGCATCCGCAGCCCATCTGCATCCGATCCGCAATTCGCCAAATCTGATTCAATTTTATCCGCATCCGCCAGTTTACTGCGGATATCCGCGAGGTGATCCGCGGGTGATCCGCGGATATACACCCAGAGCAGTTCACCGCACGTTCCTCGTTTTGTGTCTCCCGACTTTATCAGTATGATTGAGACACGTCGATTTCCATGTCGTTTTTGTAAAGACGAGAGACGATGTGAGATTAGTCATCCCCAAGCTGAAAGTCATGCCTCAGATAACTCCTGAGGCTAGAGCAGCCACTTGTCGGCCTTCCGTCACGTGACTTTATGCTAGCACAAAACGCACTCACCTGATGTGTGGTCATTGGCACGAGCCTCGCGAGTAAAGTTATTTGTTTTCTCTATAGTAAAGAGCTTTGACGCGGCAGTATAAATCTGCTTAAAGTTATCTGCCTGAACGTGCTCAACAGCACCACACGTTTACGGTGACCTGAGAATTTATTTCGTAATTGGCAGCATAGTGCACCCGCGGTAAATCTTCTTGACTTAAGCCGCCGCATTGGTGGCACCGAGACAATGCGCTGGCCTACAAGTCCCCAGTTGGCGGACTTGAATCCCGGTCGAGGTGCCCGCAATCTGACGGAGGCTTATTGCGGAGAGGGCGCCGTGTAGCCGAGCTTTCGGTTGCACGTTAAAAGATCCCCAGGTGGTCCAAATGAATCCTCAGTCCCCGCTGGGGCGTGCCAGATGCCCTTCGTTGGTTTGGCACGTAGAAACCCCAAATTTGATTTGATTTGATTTCGTCCCATCGACTTAGTTAAACGCCGCGATATTATTAATAAAGTGCTGGCCAGCATCGTTATTTCTTTTATTTTTTTGCGTATATACAAAGCCATTTTTTTTATAATAAGAAATGCAAAGGTTATTTCACGATTTTCGATTATGGATTACGCTGACTCTGCCATTCTAATTTGTAATAGCCTTCTTTTTGTCTCGGTAATTTTTCACCATATACATTTGTTTATTCTTATTACATTATTTTCTTTCGAATATTTTTTACGCGCTTTCATGGCTGTGCCTTGGGTTGCACTGCTCTCTTGAGAGGATCTAGGAGACTCTCCTTGGGCCCATCTGAAGCCCCACTTGACCTATTATGACAGATGGGCGGACGACCAAATGGCGAACTCACAAATGTCGAACCGCGTTAAGTGCAACCAACAACAAAAACCGAAGAAGACAAAAAATATAAAAATATATATATATATATACGGTAATATGACGATGAGGGCAGGTGATGCTTCCTAAACAGCCTCACAATTGAAGTTATCTCGAACCGCTTTTGATATTCAACTCCTGAAGCGAAGACTTCTATGAGAGAAAATATAAAAAAACGGGAAGTGGGACAAAACAGATAAGAAATACGAAAATAAACCCAGCTCGTTTTTGTGGGATAGATTGGAGAACAAATGTGCGCAGTCAGGCATGATGACGTCAATGCCGGTCTGCGTTTTCCTGTAATCGGAAACACTATCTGTATAGTGTAAAATGCTCGCGTATAGAACGCAAGACGCATTACGCACACAAGGGTTCTAATTCTTGTTCGCAATACACGAAGTTCGCAATAACGGGTTTGACTGTACACGACTAGATAGGCAAGTCATTGGGGAGCGCCAAAGACATGGCGGACTTTGTTCCGTTGACAAAACGCCCCCGACCAGAGTGAAGAAACCGGCAGTTCTTAAAGGGCACCTTTTTTGTTTCCTTTTTATAGTATATGATTTTGAAAAGCCTTCTTCGGCGGGCTGGCGGCACCGCTCGCGCTGAGGACCTGGGTGTTTCGTTGCCTTTTGCGGATGAGAGCCCCTTCCTCCCAGACCCCCCGAACAACTTTTGTTGTCCGTGAGGAGTCCTCATCGCACCATCAAAGGACCCCCTCCCTTTCCTTCCCCCGAATCGGAGCATGAAAGGACCGCGTCTTCTTTGGAGTCGAGGCAAGAGACAGGGCGGTCCCGGATCACGGATCTTCAGAGCATCTTGCCCAAATCGAGCTCCCGGGTCTTTAGAGGGGACTCCCAAAGTCGCCGCGGCTTGAAATTCGAACCACTCTGGAGCTAACTTCTGGCAAGCATGCACAATAAGTAGTCTTCTATTCGGAATGCAGTCCGTGGCTTTCTGATCTGCAAGAGCGAAACATTCCTCGTTTCTCGGGTTTCCTTGCTTGCTCCAATTGACCAAGCAACTGCGTGGTCGAATCAGGTAACACGAGATCTCGTATTGTGACCAGCTGAGAGGGAGTGCGTGAGCGACAGCTGTGAAAAAAAGAGAAGCTTTCTGAAGATATGTACATGTGACGTTTTGGGGGGCTTCGATGTATCACGATATATATGTATATATACACATGTTAAAGCTATTGAATGTAGGCATTGATAGAAGTCCAAGAAGATAATTTGACCTGAGTTTGATATAAGCATTGCCTTGCTGCATTGTTGCACGCGTTCCTTCAAAACAGAAACAAAATCTCGCTCCTTGTGTTTTTCTCAAGCTTGGAAAAAGGTATACAGTTACACGCTGTGGTGGTTCGAAAGGAACGCGTTTCCGTTACCTTTCCATGATTGGAACATGGCGTTACTTCTCGCTACTTGCACGTATTTAAATTAAATATTACATTTGATAGTTCGTAAATAAAATAAAGCAAGCAAGTGAAAATATCCACACCGAACTAAATGTCATGCCGCCACCATCACAGTTTCTTACAGCGGAGCTGTTAAGACTAGAGTTCCCCAGGATCGTGTCCGGTATGTCGACACAAACCTACCTGGACAGCTACCGCCATCTATAAGCGACGGCGGCAAGCACACAACCAGTATGGTTGCCGCCGTCGCTCGTAGATGGCGGCAACGCTCCTAGCTATCATATAAGAATTGATATGTAGTTCGATGTGAATCGGAACGTGGTCGAGGCGATGCCAGGACATTCGGAGGAAGACCCACTTCATTAAATGGGACAACTTTCGAAAAGTCATCGGCAACCTCACCGGCCAAGACTTAGCCCAAAAGATCCAGATGGCACTCGAGCAAGCCATGGAAACTTATAACATAAAAGACGACGCGCCAACCCCGGACCTCCATCTTCTAAACCTATGGGCAAGTCGGCTTCAAGCCCTACAACGCTACCGGAAGAAGAAGTGCTCCAAACAACTACGAATCAAGCTTAACCTAGCCACAGCCAAAGCCAGACGCTACACACTTGAGCTAAGCCGGCATAGATGGAGGTCACACTGCAACTCATTCAACGAGAAAACGGGCCTGAAGAAAGTATGGCGCACGTACAAATGCATGGCGGGTAAAATTAGATCTGCAGGTACCAGCGGCAACCTAGCCCTCAGTCTAGGACTCACGGAAGAAGAGGTAGCAGAACTCGCAGGAGACATATTCTTTCCGCAGCCAGCAACGGCACCCCCAGCGGACTGCTACGAGCCTAGCAACATCAAAATACCGACCGACGAGGATCTCCCATTCACCATGGGAGAGCTGCAGGCAGCTCTTGCCAAAGCAAAGGCGAACACGGCACCTGGGCCAGACCGAGTTACGGTTGCGGCACTACGAAACCTGCCTGAGAAGGACACCGCCGACCTTCTAGACTGGATCAACAGGATCTGGGAAGAGGGCATCATCCCGACAGAATGGAAGACATCCACTGTCCTTCCGATCACAAAACCAGGCAAAATTCCATCCGACCTCCGGAATCTCCGCCCAATTTCTCTCACTTCGAACTTCTGCAAGCTTATGGAAAGAATGGTCCTAGCTCGAATCACATGGATCCTCGAAACACACCGGAAACTGCACCCTATGCAGACGGGGTTTCGTCCCAACCTCTCGACTCAAGACAGCCTGGCGCTTATACACAAGGACATGACCGAAAACCCTGCCAATGCAAAGCCCAGAACGATGGTCGCCATCGACATAAAAAAGGCTTTTGACACAATACCTCACGACACAGTAATCCGCGCAGCAGAAAGAAGAGGACTACATGGACGCATACTCAACTTTATCAAGGCATTCCTGAAGGACAGGCAGTTTCACGTAGTCATAGGTCGCACCAAAGGAACCCCCAAACCTAACCACATCGGGGTCCCCCAAGGGGCGGTAATATCCCCCACTTTATTTAACATGGCAATGACGGACCTGGCCTTCGAACTCCAAGAGATCAATGACCTAGGATTTACTATATATGCTGATGATGTCACATTATGGACTATTAAAGGAACCGCCTCGAAACAACAGGCCATACTTCAAGAAGCCTTAAACGTCACCGACAAATTCATGAAAAAACGGGACTGCAGATATCTACCGAAAAGACTGCCTATATGACCATAACTAGCAAACGAGCCCGAGGCAAGCATAACATCAAGCTATTCCTTAACGGTGCTCCCATACAACCACAACCCAGCATCAAGGTTTTAGGCCTAACTTTCGACGAAGACGGTAGAGCTACAAGCTGGCAGAAGCAAATTAAGGCTCAGTGGAAGGACGGACTCAACCTCCTCAAACGGATTACCAGCAAATCATGGGGATGTCAGGAGGATTTGCTCCGAAGATTAGTCCGAGCGCTGCTCGTCTCCAGAGCAGTGTACGGAATAAACTATCTAAGGCTCACAGCGACGCAAAGGGAGAAACTCGAGGTTCTCAACAGGTCCGCCATGAGGGTAATCACAGGCCTGCCAAAAATTACACCCATCAAGGAACTGCACAAAGCAGCTCAGGTCAACACCATCGAAGAGATCGCACAAGAAATGAAGATCAGTCAGTACAACAGGCTGGAGAAGACATGGCACGGACGCATCATACTAGAAAAACTAGGCAGAAGGACGTGGTGCATTCCAAGCAACCAACCATCACAGCCTCCGTGGGAGGACGAACCTGTCGTCTCCCTCAAACCTGTACCCATGAATCAAGGTGAAGGACACAGGAAACGTCGCGCAGCTGCAGCAAAAAACACCTCGAAGATCTCGGAAGACTTAGGGAACAGGAAGACGTCGAAATCCTATATACGGACGCAGCTAGAGACAATGACGGGAGAACGGCCGTAGCCTGGTTAGCAGAGAGCTCCTCCAAGAAAGAGAGTAAGCTCGCACCAATGACACCCAGCACAAAAACAGCAGAACTGCTCGCCATCCAGTTAGCAATTGAAGCTCATGTAGACAGCACCAACAAACACTTGTACGTATTCACCGACTCGAAGGAAGCGGTTAAAGAATGCCTTCACATAGGCAGCAAGAACAATATTACACGAAAAATCAAGAATTTAGCAAAAACACTACGTCTTAAAGGAAGGCGGCTCGAACTGTCATGGATTCCGGGACACATGGAAATTCCAGGAAACGAAGAGGCGAACGAGGCCGCGAGGGCTAGACTACAAGATGACGTACCCTCACAAGGACTCGCCTCCTCTTCGGTCAAAGAGAAACCCGTGGCACCGGACCCAGAGGAACAGAAAGAGATGGAGCGGATAGCCAGGAAACAACGACTGGCATCCCTGCTTCCCATGGACGACTGCCCCATCCCACCAGGCTTCACCAGGTGGGAGAGGGTATGCATCCGAAGGCTCCAGACATGCACAGCCCTGACACCAGTATGGCGTGCTCGATTTTATAAGCCTACTTCACCGAACGATCCCGGCCCAGACCCGCTCTGTAAAACTTGCAGCGTACCTGCTACCTGCCAGCACCTTATATGGGACTGTCTGGCCACCAGCAAGGAAAGACAAGCTGCCATACACGAACTGCCCGCGGAAGCCAGACCCACAAACTACCGAGAATGGACAAGACCGACCAGTGACAACGTCAATAGGAAACAAATATTAACCTCTCTGTTGGGCTACGTATGCTCGGCGGGCCTTCCGCAAATCATTTAACTTCCTCCCATTCCCCTACCCTCATCACCCTATTCCCTATCCCCATCAAGGCTAGATGATATTTATCAAGAGGCCTTGACATAACCCTTTCATCAATAAAAAACGTTTAACCACCAACAAGAATTGATAGTTGGGCGCGTTGGCGAGAATTCATCGTAGGAAACAGCGCGAAAAACAGACGACAACGAAGAAGCACACGTAACGAGCGCAGAGGCTCGTCACGTTTCTTTCTTCGTTTTCGTCTGTTTTGCAGTGCTGTTTTCGTCTCTCTACGCGCTTATTGGTTTCGGTTTGGACTGACGATGGGTCGGCCGCGCGCCCTTTCGGGAAAGGAGACAGGCTGCGGAAGGAGCGGCGACGTACGCAGCAGCGCGAATGGGTCCGCGACAGCCGCAAAGCCGCTATCGCCTCGACTTCCACCGTGTCCAGCCCTTCAGATTCCTTGCTAAAGAGCACATCGCTCGCCTGGAAAGCCGCCGCCGAGAACAGAACCAGCGATGTAAGCGGCGCCGGCGGGCCAACGCAACGGACGACGATCGTGCCACGGACCTTGAAAGCCGTCAGCAGCCGGCGTCGCCGGGCCTCGCGCAAGCGCGAGGCCCGGCGACGACTGCATTCTACGCCGGCTGCACAGTTCCCGGGTGCGACGGCGAGGTTCCGGAGGAGCTCGGGGAGAACCCGTTCGGCGTCACGTGCGCCGTGTGCGACCGACTCTGGTTCGCTGGAGATGTATCCACGCTCGGCGGCGTGTCGGACGACAAGAAGCGGGAAAGGGCGCTTGTGCGTTGCGGCAGTGTATCGAGTACAGCTCCGCTGGTATTCCCGCTTCACGAGAGTGGAAAGGCTGAACGATTTTTCCAGTTTTTCTATTCTTGGTTGTTTCTCAGACACTTCCCAACCCTAAAGTCGGAGGTTAAAATAGTCGATTCTAAAAAGCCAAGATGTCTACTGTTTTCGGGTAAAATTGCAGATGTATATACAAAAGGAAAAGTAACCCAGTTAATTCCTTTCTTCCGTTCATTCGAAAATGTAGCGATGTTGCCGTTCCAGTTACTCCGATACAAGATGGAACGGAGGCATTGCTCCAAAATATTACGCGTTCCAAGAACGTCATTCCTTGGAACGTCGTTCCGATCAACTCTGTTTCGCCGTACACCAGTGCTTACAATCGTGAAGCAGTGGCACGGAGCCTATAGCAACCCGTAATGCTGTTTGGTCTGGCGCCATCTAGTGACTGAAGCAAGAAATATTGGGTATCCCGGGAGTTGCGGCTGCATTGTCCAGACGTGAGCTTTCACTCAGGTGGCGCTGCTAGCATAGTGTCTGGAAGCAAGAAATACTGGGTATCCCAGCGAAGCCGTGATCACGTAACATGCCAGTATTGGGAAGCCACGGCCTCTGGCGGGCCAATCGGAACGTGAGTACGTATCACCGGAGTGGGCTTTACTGCGAAGAAGTATCAGGCTTTTCGCTGCGTCATGCTCGAATATCTGTGCGTTGCGCTCCGTAGCGATACGAAGCCGCTGGCACGCAATAGTGGGGCTTATCGTTCACTGCAAAGTTACAGCGAGACAGGCTATAACCGTGGCTCATTCTGCTGGCGCTGCCTGCCGCTGCCGGCTGGCTATGCCGAGCGCTCAAAGCTACAAGCCCTCGCTTACGCGTCCGCGACCGATCAGCTTGAGGATGCACAGAACTGCTTCAATAGACCCTTCCGGAATTTGCATGCCGATTATTAAAGGCCGGAACCCCTGCGCAATGGCGGAACAACTGACATGGTGAAACGTGCAAGTCATTCCATAAGATAGCGAACGTCGGAGCGCGGCCAACGCTATGGAGCCGACGAGCCAATCAAAGAGCGTCGAAAGTGGCAACGTCACTGGGCTCATCACTTTTTTCTGTGGGTGTGTTTTACTCCTAATTAAAGGCATAAAGTGTGCCGTCACGTTGCGGTTTTAGTCGCCATTGTGCAGGGATTCAACAGCTGCCACCAGAGGGCAGTATATTGAAAGGGGTCTAAAGCAACATGCATAAAACACAAAACAAAACACACACAAAAGAACGTAGATTTATTTGTTTTATGGCCCTGTTCTCTCAAAGAAGATTGCAAGTCCGCAAACACCACGCACCAAAAGATCCGGATTGTAGCCAGCGTTTCTTTTATGTCAGTGTAAAAGAAATCACCGGCCGTGCATTCTGCAAGGGCCCAAATAAGTGCACAAGGAAAAAGGAGGAGCTAAATATTACCGACGTGAAATAAAGCCACCACAATTAGCTTTTATACCTTCAATCAAATTTATTAACACTTTTACATTCTTTGGAGACACCTGTTCTGAAACCATCCTCCAGCATTACCCAGCATGTGAGAAAAATGATCCGACAAATTCAGGCAGGTTGCAAAGGCGACGGCAATTCCAGCGGAACGATACATTATATGTTATGGCCGAATAATTAAATAAAAATATAATAATAATAAAAGGACTGTTTGGCAAGCCTTATTACCTGGGCAAAGAAATTGGGCGGTTTCATTGTCGCCGGTGCATTTTGTTGCATTCATAATACACACGCTGCGCTCACACTATGTCGTTGTGCGTTTCTCATATAAAGCACTTGTACATAGATTAATAAATAAAAAGACAAAACTTTTCGTTTTACGATTTTTGACAGAACTACGCTCAAGAACGTGAAGCTATCACAAAGTTTCTGGCTCCTCCTCACTTTTCGGTCGACACTACACCAGTCACGTGGTTACTGTTTTACAGTTTCGTAGGCATAGCATCGTTGCAACCGACTATACGACCAAACCCGACAGAACCAGTTTTTAAGCCTCTGGTGACGGCTTAGGACCGTGTCGCGCAGCAGCAATGGCGGTCGTAAGTGACTTAAAACTCCGTTACGTTAGACTCGATCATAGCCGGTTGCAACAGTGTGAACCAGCCTTTACGGTAATTGCGATAGTTGCAAATTCCCCTTTATCAGGACAATCTTCAGAATAACTAGGAACTGGATGTTATTGAGAACAAAACTTTGCAGCTCCTCTCAATATGAAATTATATAAATACCAGCTAGCTTATATATAATAAATAAAAACTGCGATAAACTGGGATGAGCTCATTTCTGCGTTCATATTTCAACTTCACCTACAAAAAAAGAAAGAAAAACACGTTGCAAAGGTGGTGCGTTTATACGACATGTTGGGATCAATGTAGTATAGATTTGCCTATCCGAAACGGTAGCTCGTCCTTATGATGAAAATATTGATAAATATTAAAACATAAAACAATTTTGAAATTTTAAGCAACACTGCTCACGAGAAATCGTATGATTGAATTAAAGTTGTCATCCTAAGAACACTGCCTCCACTAAACATTAAATTTGCACACTGAGTGATCGCGAAAATTATTATGAAATGTGTGAAAGAATATCTTGCGATAACCTACAGCATACCACACAGACACACACACACTGAGCGCAATATAAAGTATTTAAATTATATCTCGATTTGAACTTAGATAATATACTAATTCCACTCTAATAGAATCCTATATACGTTATTGGTCTACTGTACAATTTTATACAATGTTCCACTCTCGGAGTTTTCGGCGGTCAGTGGCTTTGCCGTGAACCGTTTCTGCAGCGACAACCTTCGGTAGACGCTTTTCCCGACTCGCTCACTGCACAGCACCTATGGAGCTCCCTACGAACTGCTCAGATGTACTATCACAATCAATACTGAGTGCGAACACCACTCTGCGTGGCCCGCGGTACTATCAGTGCCCCTGGCGATTGATCTTTGAAGCATCAGTGTACCTTGGTTTCGAGACATATATCGTCTCTAGCGATCGTCGCGCCACTCTGCACTTCCGAGTCGTCTGGCTAGCGATAAATGGTCGGCGAAACTGCGAAACTGTTCACCAATGACGAAGCGCATTTTTCAGCAGCACTGTGCACCAGGAAACATTACTTCTGTAAATACTTTTAGCGTCATTTTTTTTTCTTAGAAAGTTTTACTAGATTATTTTCATGACTCCGATAACCTGGAGCGGATTTAGAGGGGGGTCCAGATGTCCTGACCCCCCTCTTGCTTTCTGCGTGTGTAAAATTTAGGGCGTAAAACGAAGGGGGGGGGAGGTTCCTAAACATATGGTACGCTGACCAACACCTGACCCCCCTCAGGAAATTCCTGCATCCGCCTCCTGCCGATAACAATACCCGATACTTAGCTGACGCCTTTAAGCATGCATAATATTGTTATCGGAGGTATCAAAGCAATCAACTAAGACTGCCAATTATTTACTTCGCGTGGGTTTTGTGAGAGCAAAGGACCACCAATGCGCACAGGCAAGAAGTTGGCGCGGTGCGAGCGTGGATCAAAAAGTCAAAGTCAAATTTGTCGTTTGTTGCTTAGACAGCAGGAGGTTACTTTGCCGGAACATGGCGACATTGTTACCCACTGTAGATAAGTAATGTAACCAGTGCAGTACGACTGCTAGCCCGGGGTCTTTAACGTGCACCACGCAGTCGTGAGACATGAGCGCAGCGAGTGTGGGTGATACGCTTCATCATAGAAAACAGTGCGATAAGAACGAGGACGAAGACACACGCGAGACGTCCTCGTGGTGTTTTTCGCGCTGCTTCTTTTTTCGCTAGCAGACGACCCGGAAGTGCAGAAGGGTGCAGCGATCGCTAGAAACGATATGTCTCGACTGCACGGTACACTGATGCTTCAAAGAGCAATCGCCAGGGGCACTGATAGTGCCGCAGACCGGCTTGGACACGATTACTACGTGACCCCCCGTTCCAAAGGGAAAGCTACATACATCATCATCATCATCACCACTGCACGGAGTGGTGTTCGCACTCAAATTGATCGATGATAGCACTCGGCAACGTCTTCTTTTCACCAGTTACGTGTTCATATTGAATCCTCTTGAACTCACGGGAAACTAAAAACTGCCACAAACAATGTAATGCCAGGTATTAGGCTCGGGGTTGTTTTAGAGGCTCGGATTTCCAGGAACGACACGTCCACTGTAAGCTTCTTAGTGAAGGTCCCAATGTGTCCAGAAGAAGGAGTGTTCCCTCGAAGATACCCAGGTCCAGTCAAAATATGCGCACATTCACACGCAAAAAAAAAAGAGGAAAAACTGAATAACAGAGATGGACGAAGAGAATGTTGGCCTGAATGAAGATGATCACCTTTGGCGACGAGGGCAGGTCTTCTACAACAATTCATAATGGTTCGTAGTTTGGCAGAGGTGAGGAGGCATCGTGAGTAGTTCGTTAACCGGGTGTCTCAACGAGTGCACTCATGGCCACTTCCTCGTCTGAGTCTCGCGTACGCACTATTCTTCATGAAGCTCATAGCGTGTCTTGTTCTCGTGCTCCGGGTGTCTCGGTCAAAAATCCCCGGACTTGTACATGTCGCAGAGCAACCTCTCGATGGGGATGGCGCCGATGGTCTTCCTGAAGAAGACGTCTTCGATGGCCGTCGCCGACACGGTCCTCAGACACGGCAGCGTCAAGAGGAGCTTGCCGAAGCGGAAGGGCTGCGTGGGGTACGCCGTCTGGATGTACTTGGACAACGTCAGCTGGGCCTGGTCCTGGAGCGCCGCGGCAGCGTGGATGTCCCGCAGGGTGCGTGTCTCCGACGTCTGTCCTTGGAAGGCTGCAGGAAATAAGGGTAGCACGCCCGTGAACGAAGTATACGTACATGTGGTGCCTACTCATATGCATTCCAGCACAGTCAGGGGCGCAATTGAAATGTTTTGTCATTGGATCTGGGCAACGCTTGAATCGTGACGTTTTATTTCCATGCAAACTCCCCCCCCCCTTCCCCAAGCATGGGCCATAAATCCGCCCCGACTCAACCGAAAAACCCAGTATAACTTTTCACCATCTGGATTATGGAGCTTGAAATTTGTTTCTGGAAACCTGAAATCCAGATTGCAGAAAAGGAATAATTTATGAAAACCTGAAATCCATATGCCACCGTCAAGCCGCGTCCAAGGGTGATGAAGCGCATGGAGTGGCGACCAGGCCACGCAGAGGCGGACGTCAGAGCCGCGTGTTGTCTAAGCATGTCGGTCAGTAGGAACCCCTTCCACTTCAGCGGAGCGAACGGTGGAGAGGAGGTCGCCTCCTCTCCACCGGTCGCACCGCTGAAGTAGAGGTGGGGAGCTTCCATTCTAACTGTCACGGACTATAGGTAGATTCCCAGTTCCATAATCCAGATAGCAAAAATGTATTCTGGGTTTTTCGATAGCATACCACAGTCGGGAAAACGGTTATTTTAGAGGAGGAGAAAAAAATCTGATATTCGAGTCCTCAGCCCTCATGCGGATAAATATTTGTCTAGCAAAGGGGGTCACAGGCTAAGCAAATAAATATATAACCGCAGAGGTTTCTTCATTTATGCTGGAAGGAGCGCCACAAAGAATGATACTCCTCAACTTTAGCTCTGTACAGTGTAAGGGTCATTGTCAATAAGGGCTTGAATAAAAGTGCCCGTTTTTATTGTCGTTTTTGTTTGCACGTGACATGAGCCCTCCGAGTAATTCTTTGCCCTATCGAACATTCGGAATTTAAGAAACCCACGTAACCCGAAGTTCCAACGCAATTCGGACGAGCACTCACAGGTTTTGAAGAGGAGGATGGCCTTGACGCAGGCGTATTCGGTGGCGTCCACCTGCATCTCCTTGAACCTGGCAATGATCTCCTGGAAGTTGCGGATCTCGGACACCAGCGTAGCCACCCGTTCCGACGTCGACGGTTCGGAGCTCAACCCTGCGAACATAATGCGTCATCCAGTCGTGAATTGCGCGTCCTGTCTTCGATTATTCGGCGGGAACGCGAGAGCATCAGGTACGCAGCATGCTGTACGGGTCTCGTCTCAAAGAGAAACAAACAAGGAGCGCAGCACGCAAAAACGTTAAGTATACACGTTTGCAAGCAGCCGCGTTTAGAACGTTAGTCTGACCCCCAGGACGAAAACATGGATTGTTGTGGCTTGAAAATAACAAAGAGGAGATTAGAAGATTGGTGGAAATTATCTGGGGAGAATACGAATGGTGTACAACTAACTAGCACAGCTGAGGACAAGTGGGACAGAGGAAAATCGGGACTCCCTCCCGCGTGGCTCCGGTCCAAAGGCTCAGCCTTGTACTCCCAGATGGCCCGGTATTGGGGTTTTATAACGTCGACGGGGCTTGGCCAAGGGAAAAGGCGAGAAATTATTTTTTTTTTAGTTTTCCTCGCCTGATTTCCAAAAGGTCATCTAGGCGATATTACACTGTCTTGTGATACAGTTACAAAAATGCTGAGGGGAAGGAAATGGGCAGAACGAGCGAGGGGAGGAATCCTGTTTTCGGTTTCTATATATCCTACAGTTAGCGCAAGCTATTTCCCGTTATCAAAGGAACAGCCGTTATCATCCATCCTTGTTTTGGGCGCCAGTCTGGCCACCAAGAGGCACGCCTTAGCAAGGCTCGACTAACAATAGTGCACACGCCAGCAGCAAGATGGCGTCGCTCGGAGGATACCTGGAAGCGTCTGTACACCAATTCACGGCGCTGACGTCACGCCGTTGTGGTGGTGCTGTCGGCACGGCGCATGCGCGGAGGCTTCACGCGAAACATTTGCAAACGCGAACTTGTTTGTAAACAACGCGGGGGTCTGGCCACCTTGTCAGAACCCTGAGCATCAACGGAACATTAGTGTCAACAACCGATACTGCGGAAGGTTGCTTGAGGCTTTAAAAGACTGCAGAAATACTGGCTCACCTGCGGCGGCCAGTAGAGGGGCCACCTCAAGGGGCAACATGAACTGCGCCGCTGACAGCACAAACAGCTCTCGCCAGCCTTCTTCCAGAAGCGTAAGCTGCGAAGAGAACGGGGAACAATCGATTATCACAGTCACACACGTCTCGTAAAATTGGAAGGGAATTGCGAGAGAATATTGTTCGATCACCATAAACTGAATAGGTGTCCTTTCAGTTGCGGCATCAGTTCACCCGGAGAAAGCGGCGCTATTCACAACTCCGGAGGAGGCGACGCCGCCTAGCGGAAAAGACGTGAAGGAGAGAAGCGGGGAGGTGCGGCCTCTCTAGGTTTATATAGCAAAAGGCCTGGCGGCCAAAATGTTCTATCAGATTTAGCACACCCTCTTTCCACCATCTCTATATTGTGCACACAGCTCGTGAGTCCACGGCCCAGCAACAGATCCCGTCTGACGGGCGAAACGGCGTGCAGTGACTGCGAGACAAAATCATACAGCCCCCGAGGTTCGGGCCAGTAATCAAAGTACGCATATCTTCTCTCAGAATACGGCACCACCCTAGATGCCGCTTTGGCTGATGTGGGGTCAACCGTGCACTAATTAATTACACAGTAACAGAAAGAAATACATCAAAGGGGACGGCACAGACGACACTGCCCGAAGCCCGATTCCCTCTGCAGGACATCCGTCGGCCTCCAACCGACCAACTTCGAGTCAGAAAAACATTCTTGTGGCAAACCGTCTATGTCGTCCTTTTATCTTTTTTTTTTCGTTCCTGTGTAATTTCCTATCAACGTGCTTAAGTCACCACGTGCACTAACCCCCTCCCCCTTTTTTTTCTTTTTGGTTTTGTGACATTTTGAAGTAGGGAAAGCTACAACCACCCCCACAAAAAGGTATATTCCCATTGAACTCACGGTGAAGACAAAGACCTGAGGAGGGCGATCTTTCGGGGGAGGTTATTCGTTTAGAATTTTATGGTGTACGGATTGTTGTACTTTCCCGTTCAAAAGAGAGTTCCTCCTTTAAATATTAATCGTATGCGTTCCAATGTACATACACCCTTGATCCACGTCCACTTAGGGGTAAGCATGCAAATAAATCCCCCCCCCAAAAAAAAAAAAATCAATAAATAAAGTTTTTTGGGGGGTGGGGGACGAGGCGAATTGAACATAAACAGCAACTTTGTTTTCGAAAAAAAAAAAGATAACGTTGACGCATGCTTTTTTCTTTGTGACGTCAGAAAATGAGGCTTATGTATACTGAGTGGCACTGCGACGTCATTTTAATCTTGAAACTTTGGAGCAGACAGCCGTGCATTGCTACAGCAATTGTCTATTGGGAGCGTGTGCAAACTACAGGGGACGCTTCTCTTGCTATCATCATCATCGTTTGTGACGTCACGGGTAGGACAGACGGGGACAGACCGCGCAGATCTTGGATCCCTCGGGTCGTCAGCTCGCTTCATCCGCTGTTTAAGTAACGCACGGCAAAGCCTGTTTCACGCGTTGTGTTCATTTCGTGAAGTGACATTTGTAGTAGGACATTTCTACCAAAGTTTCAAACCGTAACACGCGTAGACTCGCTAGCAAACAGATTTGGCGCTGAGGTGTCGAAGTGCTGGGATGGTCGTGTGCTCTCCCCACCTCAGTACAAAAAGCTTGATGATAAAAATAGAATATCCAGCGCTTTACCCCACTACATGTACCACGGCGAATAGGGTTATCTTTTTAATTGTGGTTCAGACAAAATAAAGCTAAGAAAGGAATTTCTCATCAAATTTATTTATTTATTTATTTACAAGATACTGCAGGCCAGTAATCCGGCCCAAGCAGGATTAAAAATTAAAAATAAGAAAGCGAAAGAATAAATAAAAAATAAAAAAGCGAAATTCGAGAACCTCTCGCGTGCGAGTGCTGGTCTCTTATTAGGTACAAGTTGGTTCTTTTGTTTAATTTTATAAACCACTAAACGAATATTTTCTCAAAATACCTGGCCGGAAGAAGCGGTGGCTGTCTTCCGGAGTCGTTTCAATTAAATCCCCGTTTAATCACCCGGTCGATGCGAAACGTGCGAGACCCCCTCGCGATCGAAGACTTATATCTAGCAAGTCGGTGACACTTCAGCGTCCCCCCAAAAATGAGGTATACAACATCTGCTAGGAATTACTACCGTCTGTATGTTTAATTTTGCAGACCCAAATGCGTATAATGGGTGATGCGCTTTTCAGCGAGCGAATTTAAATTTGTAAACAATTCTTTCTAAAAATTTAATACATCAAATTAATCAATCGCCTGAGTTTGCCGGGTCATGCACGTAACGAATTTCATATATTTACTGCCCCTTAATAACCGCACGTTGTTTAGGGTTTTTCCATTTTACGGCGTCCACCGAATATTCTTTTTTTTTGTAATATCATTTATCTATCAACACAAGGTATTAATCGCATTTATCACTTGGAAAATAGAGGACATGCGCCCCCAACTTTTACCAGACATGAACACGGTGTAAGTTTGCCTGCCCCTTACGCACTTCGTGCGTTTGTTTACCCGCCAAATGCTTCCACGTGCGTTTTGTTTATTCCCGACCTCAACCAATGAGGACGAGAGCTTGGCTGCCTGGTCACTGAGCATTCCCTGCGGGTTGTCCTCTGATTGGCGTTGCCCTCCCTTCGTTCACATGCGCGAAAGACACATTTTGGAACACTTGCTTCGCCGTATAGTTGCTGCAGAGCTCAAGAAACGCAGGATGTGGGTTACCATAATCATGCTTCCTGCTTCATTAAAAAAAAAAAAGAAGCTTTCTTTTACGAGGGTTACTTGGCTTTTTTTTTTTTTTTGTCAACACACCGTGCGAGCGAAACCGAAACCTCGCGGCCGGCCGAGCTGCGTGCCGCGAAGCGCGTCGAGCCATCGACCGGTTTCTGGGCGGTTGCCGGGGTGCGGAAAGTCAAGACGGGAGCCCGCCCACCTGGTCTCTCATTGGCAGGGCCGTGAGGGCGGTGACGGTCTTCATCCACTTGACGTTCATGAAGAGCAGCCGGGCCGCCGATTCGCAGATGGTCTCCGGGTAGGCCGCCAGGACCTCGTGCGGGTACTGCGCATGCGCAGGCAGACAGTATCGCTCAGCTGGCTGCCGTCAAAGAACAGATTTCACGCAGCACAAATGTCAAAGGACTGGGCCGGGCCCCTTGACTCCCAGTCTTTCCCAACCCGGGCCCGGCCCGGCTGGAAGTGCCTCGACTAAAGCACTTCACGACCAGGGCACTTCACGGCACACTACGTGTGCGCGTGCTACCCACGCGGTTATGTTTTAATTTTCATAGTGCAGAAAAGCTTGGCCTTGCAGGTGTTTGCACCAGCAGAGGAAGGTGAACTATCCTCACTCTGGGTTGTGAAAAATTCCACCAGGCGGCGATACCCAAACTTCTCACCGCGAATATCTTTTAAAAATCTCCCCCTTAAATCTGGCGAGGAGGCTGAATTTGCGTTTGGAGTCATGTGGCGTCAATTTCTCCGCCAAGTTTAATGGGGAAACCGAATTCGTGTATCAATCACGTGGTCTCAATTTCTCCGCTACATGTAGCGGGGAAACTGAATTCGTAAAAAAGGTTACAGGATGTCAGGTCATGTGACGTAAATTTCCCCGTTGAATTTAGCGGGAAAACACACGGACAGACGGACGGGTTTTGTTAAAAATCATCTTGTTTTATCGGCTTCTAACCTAAAACAAAAGGTGCGTCACACTGCGTGTACAAGGTGCTAATTGCGAAACATCTCATAAAATAGAACTATGTGCTTCGGCACATGACCTTTGTTTCAGTCAGAAGAGTTAAGCATGTTAAACCAGATTATTGAGCGAAAATAAAAGGAGATGTATGTGTTTTGTACTTTCTCCTTAAGATTTGCTAAACCCGAAACAGGTATGGCGTACGGGGCCCGCCTGAGTGCCCGTCCCGGTCCGGGCCCAAGGACAATGCGTGCTAGCTACCCGGCCTGGACCGGGCCGTGGCCCGCGGACTGGGACAGGCAGGGCCCGGGCTTTCGGTTTGGCAAGGTCCCGTACAGAGCTCTAACAACAACACTGCTGTTCTCCGAGGTGAGATTTACGTGAAACGGTTTTTAATGCAGATTTATGGACGAAATAGATCTTGGAGTAAGTCACGACTCGATTCCATTCGTAAGTAAACACACGTGAAAAGAAAATGAAAATTGAATCATGTTGCGTAGAAAAAAGACAGATGCCAACCGTAACAATGAACAACAATATGTGAACTGCAATTTTGTTTCCTTTTGGACGGAGATATTTGTTTTCTTCTCACGCCCAGGAATATTGCCGCGTGCGGCGTGGAACCACGCGGAATCGCCGCGTGCGGCGAAGTTCGCAACGCACACTGCGTTATTTGACTCAGAAATGTACCCTCGCGGACAGTATGAGCTGAAAGCCCGATTCTGACATTTTTCTCCATCTGTGGTCGCCGGAAGCTTTATTATCTCCCAATTTATGAAATACTCCGGGATAATGGGAGATCAACTTCGCATTCCATTCCTTTAGTTTCTTTCTCAAAAATTAGTAGATACGCAAACAAAAAAAAAAAACAAAACGACACACACACACACAACACACATAAAGGCCTGTTTTAGTTCACATTGTCCACGATAGTACACTGAGCCAATTAAAAAACTTAAGAAAATCGCAAGAGTCGGACATTTGTGAAAGATGGGCAGTCGATTTCTGTTTAGAGACATCGGCGGATGGGCCACTTCGAATAGCTGACGACCGCAAGCGTTGTCCATAAGCACCCACAAGTTTCAATTCACTGGTTCACTCCCACGAAATCTGCCATATAATTCCTTATATCGGAAGCAAAACGGATAGAAGAAATACATTTTAAATAATCAATTACAACTTCAGTAACAGACTATTATTCGCGGTCCGGAGGAAACACCGTCCACCAACCATGGACGAACTTATGTTTCCTGCGAGTTATTTCTAGTGCAAACATATTTCACGTGTTTCATGGCCAGTGGCGTCGGAACAGCGGGAGGGTGGGAGTGAACGAGAGCGCGAAAAGAATAAGAGTTGTCACCTTGGGTGTCGGGTGGCAGAGTCCCACCGCTGTGGCTGCGGCCGCCGACGTCAGTGCGGGGGGCCTGAGCGAGGACTGGTAGAGCGCGGCCGCACACGCTCCGTCGGGCCCCATGAAGGCCGGGTGCAGGGCGAAGGGCATCGGGTGGCCGTGCGGACTGCCCAGGGCCCCCGGCGGAGAAGGGCCCGGGGCCCCCGATGGCGGGCCGCACACCTGGGACGAGGCCGCCGAGTGCGCCATCCGCAGTCCCGCCGCCGACGTTGCCTCCTTCAGGTAGAGCGCCACCTGGCGCCGTAGGGTCGAGTTGCGGGGCCCCCGCTCGTGCTGCACGGCTGGAAGGCAGCGAGGGCCTTGGGCTGTTATCGAGGGGGCCTCACGGGGGGAGCCGCCGAGCGAAACGCCCGACAGAGAACAGCTCGCTGATGCATCTACGAACCGATATATCGTGAATGTGCAATACTCGAAAATATGCGGATGAGTGTACCGTACTTGATCGCACGAAACAAAGGTTACGAAGGCACTGATTTTGTCTTCTTGGCGGCTTCATAACATTTGTTTTGTTCAATCAAGTATAGACCTTTTTACGCGAAGTAGGCATGGGCGACGAAAAAATAAGAAAACATTTTTAGCCTGCAAACAGTAAAAGAATAGAGGGGAGATAAAACGAGAATGGGTGGTGGCTACGCTTTATCCTATTGGTGTTGCGACTGCAAAACAATGTTTTCGCTCATACTGAAAGTCGACATAATTTCAAGCTGGCGGCATACGCGCCAGGGTATGCCGCCAGCTAGCTTGAGCCGCCATTGCCGAGCTTCTCTTGTCTTACCGAGATGCCGAGCAAACTGATGCGGGCTTTGACGAGCCTCTACAAAGGACAATGTTTTTTTTTTGTATCTGTATTTTTTTTGCGGTTCTGTTTCTTTACTCGCGCGTTTCGGCCGGTAAGGGCAGGCTTGCTGGAAGCGGGCCACGGGCCGGGCTTCTTTGGAAGGACCGCAACCAGCCACGGGCCGCTCGGAGAACCTCCTGGGGCCGGTGTTTGAAGACCCCTGATACTAGTGGCCTTCTGTGTGCCGCCATATTTGTCTACTGATCCGTGGAACGCGGTGAGAATGGCAAGGAATAGGCGCGGAATATCAGACGTTAAGCATGCATATGTTTCCGCGAGCCAATTGCTACTCGGCACTTTTCACCAAGTGATCAGCGCTCGCAAGTGTTGCGGCTGCCATCGCGGGTCGTTTTTGTTTATTTATTATTAAAATATATATCACTGTACGTTTTAAAACAATTAACGCGGGAATAGAAATCAGTGGCAAGGGCGGGGAGACAAACGAAGAGCTCTCTTCTGTCGAGGAACTGCTTTCCTGGAAAGTTCCCATACATCCACACAAACCTTCTGTGCTCTCGTCGGTGGAATAATGGAATTAACTGTCTATCGGTAGAAGTATTCGTACCCGCCTCCCAATTTCTTCAAAGAACCCCGGATGTGTGTAGATGTGCCCAGCCGAACGACTAAGGAATCCCAAAGTGGCGGTTGTAATAAAATATATGGCCAAGGGCTAACTGAGGCGGTTCTCTATTTGAGTAAAAACACTTGATCCGTCTTCATTTCGCATCCAGGATCGCGGATATTGAGATTATTTTTCAATTTGGTGCACGAAGGCTGCAGAAAATCATTTTCAAAGTACCGCCGAAGCCCATCCTTCCTGGAGCTGCGTTACAATGAGTTTTCGGAATCTCCGCTCTCCCGCATCCCCAGTACCACTTAGAGCTATGCACGCGCACCCTTGCTATTTTTTAAAAAAGGTCAGAAAAGGACGTCTCGACTGATGTCAGAAAGCTTGCAATTGCATGCAGCGTCTAGATGGCGTTCCACCGTACTAAATGGAACACGCAGTTCGTAAACGAAAATCTAGATGGCGCTTCGAACGACGGGAGACGGACTGAAGTGAGTGAGGGGGGAGGGGGTACCCCTTCCGCGGGAGTTCCACAGCTGAAGTAATCTAGTAACGTTGGCTGAAAGATCCTTTTATGACGTAACGACTGGCCAGAGGTTTTTCGTTTTTTCTCGCGTTTAGTTACATCTTCGGGAAAAACGGAGGTGATATTCAGATCCACGGGATAAAAATACTCCATAATTCATCTCCAACTCGTTTTTGTTTTTTTCAAAAACCTCTTTAGTTTTTTTTTTTTAAATCTAAACCACATATATCGAGGCAAACGAACTGCAAGTGTTTCCTAGACTGATTAGTCACACCAAGGCACGATAAAACGGTATCTCGAAAATAAAAATGGGTTGAGTTAGCTCCGGATGAGTAATGGACCATTTTGGAAATATTCAGCGCCCCTCATCGTCCAGTACGACAATCTGATGGTGAAAGTGTAGCAGTAAAAAAAGGAGCGGTTCGTGTTTGTTGAGAATTTTGTGATGTTAGAACTCAAAGAAGGCAGGACGATAAGAAACAGGCCACGTATAGGCTTTGTTAAGCATTCTTTTTGTTTTCTTTGTGTTCTGCACTAATAGTGGTAAGAGAGAAGGAATCGCGCCGCTTCCAGAGCGTGCAGAGCCTATTCGCGACTCCAGCGAAATACAGGGGCGCGCTGGTCAGGCAAAATGGCGGACGAAAGGAGGTCGTTTTCGTCGTTCAGCACTCGGACCACCATCAATTTCTTGCACTGCAACGTAAAATTGCTGCTACATATAAAAGCAAAGGAATTTTTCGACGGTAAAACCTTCTTCTAGTCAGTGCGTATGACTGACAGGGCGGAAGCGTAAAAATAATAACTGGAAACGATGTTTGTTTCTTGCTGCCTACTCGAACAAAGCAGCGATAGCAGACGACAGAATCGAAACGACCTCCTCTCTTGAGCTTCTCGGCGTTGCCGCTACACGGCGTTGATTTCGCTGGAGTGGCCAATACCAGTCAGCCCGAGCGTACATCGGAACGGCCCCACAATTCCCCGCGCCATGCGACGCAATTTAGGGTCGCTGAGAGGACTCGCGAAATTTAAATCTAAGATTGTCTGAGACACAGAACAGAGCAAGGCGGAGAGTATCAGTAAGGGTAGGGGTCGCGGTGCCCTGTAGTACCTTCTTTGTTCATGCCCGCCTCGAGGCACTTGCGCAGCCTGCAGGCGCGGCACTGGTTCCGGTGGGTTTTATCCACGGGACACCCGTTGGCCGCCGCCCCGCGGGCCTTGCACACGTACTGCCGGTTGCGCCGGATCGAGCGCTGCACCCACAGGATCAGAAAAGAAAGGACACGCACAGTCAAACTCCGGTCCTGTCCTCCAAAAGGGTCAAAGAACGAAAGCGCGTCAGCCGCGTTTATTGCACCGACGTTAAAAAAAAAAAAAATAGCAGCCACAGCGAACTTATTTTTTTAGATACCAGGCTTTGAATGTAAAGATTAAGCTATTAAATAAAATAAAAATTGTAAATTTAGAAATAGGAAACAAAAGCTATGCACAACACCGAGATGACCGCTCAACAAATTTTTAGTTGTAAAGTCGAACGAGCATTTGTTACCCCCTTTCTTTCTCGAAGTTTACTATATACGAAACACCGATTAGGCGCAATTTTATCGATCTAAGATTTTAGATACACGACTTTTTTTCTTGCTTGGAAGCAACTGTTTGGACGGAGTTTGCGCCAGAAATTAGTCAGTCATGGACCATGTTTCTAAGTGAAGGGTCATATAAAATTATGAAATAATTGTCATATTAATCAACGAACGTTAATTAGTGTTATGCTGATAAAAAAACTGGTACTCAGAGTAATAATTACGTAAGAAATCGTAGCACCCCTAATATCTTCCCTCCTATAATTCATAAAAGAAACTAAACCTTGGGAAGCCATCTCAGTGGATTTAGCATTTTTTATATTTTTTCTTCTAGTTCTGTGAACTACGAGCAATATAAGTGTCGTGGTCGTCGTATTCCCACTGTCTGGAATGTGCAAGTAGGCATCT
>JAZHYW010068763.1:0-75917 GCA_037355805.1 Ixodes ricinus
AATCACGGAGTAAAAACCGATTTTCACCCTGCTCCACTCAATAATTTTTCGTGAAGCGAAATATTTTTTTAAAAATTTTGAAAAGCGGTTTTGTTCTTCCCAGAAATGGGGCAATTACATATATTTTTTTCAAAAAAATCGAAGGACCCATCCTGACAAGCGTGTTCGATTTCAAATGAAACCACCCATATATATATATTTTTTTTTGTGTGTGTGTTGAAGTTAGGGATGACATTGGACTATTCGATTTAAAACAGCCTTTGTACACCTCTAGAACTGTAGTAGATATTTCAACGCCCTTGCTTTGTTTATCTGCGGACGGGAGAAGCTTTTGCTGCCTGAAGACCCAGCAACTTCTCAAAACAAACACGCAAACACACACAAAAAAGTCCACAACAGCGTGACGCACCGAAGAGTGTCTCCATCGTTTTCTTCAAGTGCCATACGAACGTCAGGAATGAGTCGGGGCAAGAAACAAAATGAAGGAAGAACAATAGCAGTCACCTCACGTTCTTCGAAATACGTCATCCCGATATCGCGGTATAAAAGATGACTCCGTTCCTAGCGCCAATCATCCTTCGCGATGCGTTCCATTATAAATTAATAGAAATCAAAATAGATCAATACAACGCGCACCATTCCCAATCGATGACGTTAACACTGAACATCCATACAAATTTAACAACTACGAACAGATGAATCATCCTCGCAGCCACTTCCCTCTAATCTAATTTGTCCGGCTCGACAGCCCGACGCACCTCGAATATTTAAAAGACCAAAGAGATATTATGAAGTCACCACCAGCACTTGTTATTTATTGCTTTCATCCACAACGAAACGTCGCGGAAATACGACTGATCGAGTTGGATCATTCATCGCAAACTACGTCTGTACAGAATATTTTCTTGCGGGAAAAACCACGGTGAAGTCGCCCAGAGAAAGATCATTGCACCCAGCGAGACGACATGACGGATGAGTTTAAAGTAGCCGAAAGTTGACAGGCGTAATGTCGTCTGCGAACTTGAAAGCGAGGCGCCGTCTGCGAGCATATGAATCGTACCGGGGAGTGGCTAGAAAACATCAGCAAGAAAAACGGCGCGCCGTGTACAGTACGTGCGAACAAAACGGTTACCGCAACACGAGTTCGAGGTCGCGTGCAGAGAATTCGTCACAGTTTTCTGAACATCACTCCACTCACCTCGCAGGCTGAACGCGCTACGGCTTCGGAAACCTTAGAGCGACGCTCGCCCATGACCAAACGCTCGTGGCGAAGTCGTCGACGGCGGTCGGCGACCGGCTACGGTTACGGTCCGACGCCATTTCTCATCGCGCAGTCCAGAACCCCGGTCGAAAACGACGAGGAACCGACGGTAGACACTGCGTTCGACGACGCAAGAACGACACCCCGCCAGCACGCGATCAGGCACACACACACATCCAACGCGCAGGCACTCCGCAAAGAACGATGATCCTGTGCGAACGCTAGACGGTCCTCGCCCATACGGCGGCAAGTCGACAGTCAAAAACAAACAATAGAAAAAAAATGTAAATAAAAAATTAGGAGAGAGGAGGAAAGAAGCGGGTCAGCGTGACGCTCTGCGGATTCCGCAGAGAGGGCGCGGCGAGCGCAGCGTCGGACGGAGATGGCGGCCTCCGCGAAGAGACGTCGTCTGCTACGATTTTGCTGCAAGACGTCTGTTGCTTTCAATGCGGAAAACTACGCGCCGCCGAGAACACCCAATTTTCTCGGCGCTCGGAATAGAAGCATACGCTTTAAAGCCTATAAGCTCACCGCTTTAGCGTGCTTGCTCCAACTACCGCGTTCGCTAAAAAAAAAAAAAAGCCAGAAGAAAAGGCAAATGGAATTTAGCTCGCTTCACGATCTCAGACGCCATGTTAACGTCGGGCACGCGAAATAAATGTCAGCATCGGATATGCCAGGAAGATTACAGACGGGAAATATGGACTATACTAGACGAATAAAACAATGCTTGCAGGATATGTCCCCTTCAATGCATGTAAAAGATATCGAAAAAAAGATAGACTCAAGCGCAGTCGTAACGTCACACACACACAAAAAGCAGACAACTGCAAACAGACACATTAACAAAGCTGAAGCAAACCCAAATTCACAGGAATAGTAAGAACCAGCGAGCGATGCAAAGCAATCGTAACGGAACCGTCATGGCTGACTCAAGGTCACGGCCAACCGGAACACGGACCTAACGCGCATGCGCGCACAAGGGGACAGCGTGAATCTAGAGCAGCTTTTTTTTTTATTTTCAGTTACGCGCGCTCCGCTTTTTTGTTCTTCGTTAACGACGCACGAAACCAGACCAAACAAAAGAAAGCAAAGAGGGAGGGAAACCTTCGCATTAAACACGCTCCGAGTGCAGCGCAGGCACCGGACCATTAAACCGTTAACTGTCCAATTAAAACGAACACTGCACCGTCAAAGCTCTCTGAAGAGACAGAAACATCCCACTGTCCACGAACCATTAGGGAGTTTGCGATAACGAATCAGGGAGCACGTCCTTTTTTCTTTTTTTCCTCAACAAATCGCGGCCAGACTTGGGCTGCTAAAGTTCCCTGATGACATACGATTCTAATTAACGACCTCACAATGGAACCACGCCGCTCGTTTAAAAACTGCGAAAGATCACCACTTCCAAAACAAAAGGCGAAATGAAAAATGCCGCTAAAAAAAAAACAGAAAAAAAAAAAAATAATGCAAGTTGCTGCCAACGAACTGGCAGAGAAGAGACGGGAGGAGCGCTCAACCGTACCGAAATGTAAAAGACGCTAGCTACCCCTCCCAAACCGTGCTCCAGCCAAACAACTGTCATACCATTTGTTGTTGTTGCTTTTTGTTTATTACACGGGACAGTTTTGTTTTACAACGCGTTGAATGGGTGCTTGAAGCGTAGAACCAGAATAAGCTACAAAAGATTTCTTCTTCGAGACACGCCCCAGCATTTACGAACAAGGAAAACAAAAACATTCTCAGCACATCATCCTGGAATTTCAGACGGTCCTGTCATTTCCTCGTTCAAAAATTAAGAAAAAACGTGTTTTTTCCTTCTTTTTGTATGTATCCTAACGGTACAACTACGCCCATAAACTACCACCCCTGCCCACAAGTAAAATAAAACACATAAAACAGACAAATGAGGTGCGTTTTTCTAGAACATCTGCAAGTTGTTCTCCCGCCTCTTTTTTTCTCACATCTTCAAAACGAAGTAGTGCTTGCTTTTCAACCTTTTGTATTTCATTCGCGCATTCATTCTCTCATGAGGACGCCAGCACCGGAGTCAAACCATTACCACGGACCATTTGAGCAGAGACCGTGACTAGCCTGCCTGCAGAGAGAAAAAAAAATAATAGTAAGTTTACGCGCGGCGCAGGTACCCTTCGTCACCCCAGCAACACTGTGCCACAACACGTGGCGACCCCTGGTGCGAGGAAGCGGGACTACACGTGTGCGCGCCGGTGGCGGCACCTAGGGGGAAACTGGCGAAACACCACAAACCGACGCAATAATTATCTCTTTATTTTTTATTAGTGCTGCTGCACATTTGACTGGTTGACGCGTCCAAACTTAGAACAGACGACGGGGAAGCACGCGCGTGCGAAAGGCGAGTCCGATTGGGATTTCTCGCTAAGTTTGCGCAAGTTTTGCCTTCGGCAACCCACCGGAGACGGAGAGGCGTGTGTCTGCCCGAAGTGAGCCCGTGATGGCAGCTATATTCAATGGCAGGGTGAAAACGGCAGGGAGGTATTTCAGTTTGTCTCGCCTCGAGCGCAAACGTCCCACCGCCGAGAGCACTCCGGCGTGTCTCATGAGCTTCGACCACGCACGCGCAACCAAATCACGGAGGAAGGCAGTGAGCGCGTACTAGAAGGCCGGGGATCCAAAGAAGAAGCCCTGCCGTTCTAATCCTGAGAGTGAATATATTAATGAATAAAATAACTCTGGCACTCACTACCTCAGGTCGCTTCCTACAAGGAAAGTGTCAAACACCCAACTGCGCGCTCAAAAAAAAATAATAATAATAATAGATAAACTAGTAATGTCATTTTAAACCCAGAAACGCGGAGTCGAAAAGCGGCTACATAAAACATTTGCATGAAACAAAAACAAAAAATATACGAAGGTTACATTTGGGGGAAAGGCAAACGCTTTGTTTTAAGTGACTTAGGTAACAGAAAACGAACCCGTATTACCGAAATTATAGTTCGAATATATACAGGGTGAAACAAGGGGACGGCAGGCTCTTTAAATCGACCGGAAAATTCGGTTTCTTAACCTATCGCGCTACGATTTTGTGCAGCGTTGCCCACAGATGGTGCATTTTTTTGTAAAATTTGCAAAGAACGAACTTACCTGAGGAAAAAGTAAAGAAAGAAAAAGGCTTAGCTCCTATGGAAACGCAGCGACGCCACCGGTCTTCAAACAACACGGCGCCGTTTCGCACGGGAGACAAGAGATGGCGCAACGAACGCCGCCAACGAACGAGCATACGGCGCCGAGAGCCGGCACTTTAGCAGACGATCCTTTCGACTCAAAAGCGGCTCGCGTTCCGCAGGCGGCGACAGGCGCGGTAACAACAAGGAACCGCAGTTCCTTGTCTGCTAAACACGATGGCTCTCGGCGTCGTCTGCTCGTTCGTTGGCGGCAGTTGGCGTCGCGACCGCTTGCGCCATCTCTTGTCTCCCGTGCGAAACGGCGCCGTGTTGTTTGCAGACCGGTGGCGTCGCTACGTTTCCATAGGAGCTAAGCCTTTTTCTTTCTTTACTTTTTCCTCAGGTAAGTTCGCTCTTTGCAAATTTTACAAAAAAAATGCACCATCTGTGGGCAACGCTGCACAAAATCGTAGCGCGATAGGTTAAGAAACCGAATTTTCCGGTCGATTTAAAGAGCCTGCCGTCTCTGTTTCACCCGGTATATTCAACTTTCGTTGGCAACACGAACTTCCTTGAGCGTCATATGCTGACGGTTAACAACGTAAACAATAATCACAAGCGCAAATTACGACTTATTGAGTGTGCCAAGCAGTCTTACTCAGCGAGCCGAGCTCTTGAGTCAAGTGCAATATGAATTAGTGCACACGATCTCGATTAGGTTCTGCCCAAGAACGTATTGCGTAAGCTTATTTTTTCTTTGGGGGGGGATTTCTAACATGCAAGAAACAGAGGAAGAGGGGAAAGGGGGGGGGGGGGGAGGGGCAATGTGACGCAAAACACATGGCCGAGTCAGTTGCAGCCCCCGTCATAATCGCGTAATTAGGCGCATAATTTGGCAGTAAACGCTGATGAACGTCCCCGCTCTCTATTAGATAGTCGGGTGTGTGGCTTTGGCCGCGAGTCACAAGACATGCGTGGACTGTTGGGCGCCGTAAAGTTGGTGCAACGTCGAACCCCGGCATGGGCTCCAGCTGTGTCATGCTCGCGAGAGATGTTCGTCCCATATTAACTGTCGAAACGGGGCTTGTTAAGAAACTCTTATACTGCAAGTGTTAACACCTTAACGCGGCCACTACAGAACGTGATTGGGAATAAGTTGTCTGTACTGCGTAAGAAATTTCGGATGTCGCCAAAAAATCGACTCTGATGCGTAGGCGTCAGTTACGTTGCGAGGCCTCTTTTTGTAAGAAACTTCAAGAAAACGAGAAATATCTGACGCTCAACAAGCAGCAACCCCCCCCCCTCTTTTCTTTTCCCCATTAAAAACAAACAAACGAGGAAGCAACCGAGAGTAAACGGGCACGACGGTGCAGGCTGAAACAAAACAACAACAAAAAAATGGATTGAAAGGAGAGCGGGACATAACAAGGAAACTTGGAGGGACAGGAGAAAAGACAGAAGGCCATCCAAAAGGGCAAGGCTTGAAAGGAGACGGAAAAATTTATAAAACGGAGATTGCCGCATTAAAATGGAACAAGTTCGAGAGAGGAACATACTCCGCTTCATCGAACGATGAACCGTAGCAGACGCTACGCGCCTTACAAGTCAACGGATGGATGCATGGACGCTAACGGCTGTACATACTCCTTGCTGGACCCTTTATCAAGGGGAGTAGCTTGAGCAGTAACGTTGGCTTGAGCCACCTAGCCTAAGACATGATGGTGGTAATGATATCGATGCGGATTTTCTCTTTGTAGCGGGCGAGCTAAAAAAAAAATAAAAAAGAATCGTGCCCTAGCCAGAACTTTAAAAAAGAAAGTTCTTTTAAAGTTTAAAGGAAGTTATAAGTGATTATGAGAATCTTTCGCCACTAGCGTTCCAGCGTAACTGAGTGGATACAGATGAACCCTCTCAAACGGGTGCGGCGCTCGCGCCACCTATAAACCAAATCTTGTAAATCCAACCATTAACTACGAATATACTTGATTCAATGGAGAAGGGCAAAGCCTATCGCCGCTAAGCACGAGCAATCTCACCACAACCGAAAGTTATATTCCGCGTGGTGATGGTGTAAACCCGGTGCGAGCACTTTTCGTCCTACTAATTGAAAGAAAAAAAAATTATTATTCATTCCGTACGCCACCAGTCGATAACCTGTGTTTTGTGATTTCCGCTTTCCCGAAGTGTATTTTTCCGTCGCTGTCTTTAAAAACCCAACGCCCGTACTAAATCGTCGTCACCTTGAGCAACAGTAGGCGAAGCCCTTTACGGTAGAGTACCACCGTAAAGGGCTTTCTTCATCTGGGTAACGAGCGCCGTCTGGGGGTTGTGTGAGAACTACATTGGAAGGGCAACCCAGCACACCTCCGTCCGCAAGAACCGCACTGGCATTGTGCCGTTAAATACCGTTTCCACTGCTCTTTGTGGCCCATACTGCCAATATTCAGAGAGGACCGCCACAAGTGACGAAACGCGCGCTGATAGGCGCTGCTGACGATGTCGGTCGTGCCATCCGAAAATGGCGACAGCGGGAAGCAGGGCCAGGGGAATGGCTGTACGCATGTGCAGATGCGCACTGGAAAGAGGGGGTCACGTGACCCCGGGGGGGGGGGCGCAGCGACGCGAGAGACGCGCAGTCACGTGGCACGTCCACAGCGCTTGATTGGCTGAAACAGCTCGAGAAATAAGAAAAATCAAAAAAAAAGGTGGGGAGACCTCGGTCCAGGCGCCGTCGTGGCACCGTCGCCGGTCGAAAAAAGAGTTCGCCCAACCTGGCCGCTCGCGCGCGTAGCCTTGACGTTGTGCCAAGAGCGCTGGCGACTCGGACTCCCAAAGCGGGACATTCCGCGGATGCCGTCCGACGGATCGCTTACAAACCCGACGCCACGAGGAAGAAGAAAGAAGAACAAAAAAAATGATGACATCGACGGGCCACAGCGCGCCAAAGTCGCGTCATCACGCGTCGAAATAGAAGAGAGTCCAAGAGTGCGTGCGGCGTCGGGGCAGCACCAGGAGGACACGATTGGAATTTCGGCACCAAAACACGAGGACGTGATTAGGGAACGTTGCGAACTTTTGTCGAACCAGTGGATGTATAGATTATAATGGCTGTACCCATTATATCAGGCGGCAGCTAGCCTAAAAAAAGAACTTTCGAACTCTTTGACAGTGTTTTGCCAGGCATCTAAACGAAGATTTCTAATTTTGGGAAACATATATTTGAGAAAGCAACTTACTTTATAAAATGATTAGAAATATTTACACGAAATAAAAGTAAACAGCGGTACTTTTTCTGCGATACACCCAACAAATATTGCACTTTTCCTCCGCCAGGTGGTGTCAGTCCACTTCCAAATATTGGTGCGTGCGCACTAAAATTTTGAACTTGCCGAACTTTCGTCGAACATCTTGCTGGAAGTTTGAAAAATTCGAACTTGGTCGACCTCCCTGACATCCGTAGACGTGATGACGATCACAGGACGCGTGACGGCGGGTGTCAGGTAGGCGCGCAGCGCATCTTTCTCACGAGCAAGAATACTCCTCCTGACATTCGGAAACCCCAGACGAACCGCGAAGGACGGATAGTCCCGAGATTCCTCTTGGATGGCTCTCTCGTATTTACCCACGAGGTCTCGCAGCTCGCGTTACCTTCGGTTTCTCCTGGCAAGAAATAATCTGACTCCAGATAACCACAACATTGGCCTAGACCACCTTCCCAAATCCTTAGTCACGCATGACACTATGCACCTACATCGTGGTACGCCACAGGACATTAGGGTTAATGAGAAAATCCATTACGCGAGTAAAGAAAAAAAAAGGAATCCACAGAATTCGCAAATGATCACGGCGATTTTGACAAAGCAGCAACCAGGGCAAAACAGAGGACAAAATGGCGGCAAGATCTAGATCGATATGGTTCCGAAACCACACCGTGCGCAAGCACATTCCAAGAAAGGAAGTTATCAACCCGCTGCTCAGGAGAAAAGGCAGTCGTGCACCTCAAAAATAAATTGCGCATTGTCCAGAACGCTCAGTCTCGGTCCAATATGTAGGGCTAGCGGGTCGGGGACACTTCTGAGAAACTACCGTTACCCGATTAAAAAGACGCAAGAAATTTTCGGAAGTTTTCGACGAGAAAATGACGACCAACAAAGCCCGTAAATTCACAGAGATGAACGGAGTCCCCAGCTGGGAGCGGGCTATACATCCCCGTCGAAACTTCTCGAAAATCGCTCACTACGTTTTGAATTCGGATACGCAAAGTCGGGCATGCGGTCCTTAATCGCTAGCCCTCCCCACGTCACTTTACGTGGTCACGTGACGTGGGGTCACGGTGTCAGGTCGTGGCGTTTCGTGCCACGTGAGGTCATTTTCCCGCTAAATTTAACGGGAAAGTTTAAGCACGGATGGACAAATTAATAAAAATAGAAGGTTGCACAATAAAAAAGAAGAAAATAGACGAGTTTGCAAACTTTTCAATGTTTGCGAACTGGTCTGGGACAGCGTGCCAAGGTATTCCAAGGACCTCAACGACGAACAGAGAGTTCGTCCGACTTCCTTCCGGGCTACCCGCGAGATTATCTTTTCTTGCCGCAACCGCCGTTGTGCCCGTTCCCCTCCCGCTTTCCACTCGAACGACAGTAAAATGAACGAGCCCCGGTATATTTGGAAGGCGCGCCAGGCACGCATCCTGGAAGACACTCAGCGAGTCGACCGCCGATCGTTTTTAACCGCCTAACCACAAGAGGGTCGTTTTTAACCGCCCCCAAGCCCGCCGCGGTTCGAACTCGACCTGGTTCGGCCTTTAAACTGCCAAGTTCCGGCAAAGGGTTCGACTGAAGTTCGGATATTATGCGCTTGCGCGGAAACTGAGAATGAGCTGCACCACCTGGTGAAGGCTAACGAACAAACAAATAAGGGCATGCACGCACACATATTAACACATTACATGTTTGCTGTTATATTGTGCAGACATTGGTAATCATTTTATAAAATTCTAACTAAACTATCGCAAAAGTTATTTTTTTCTTTCCAAAATTTGAAATTTTGCCTAGATGTCGCCCAACACCGTTTAATACCCCTGTCAGACGGGCACTTTGAATGTCATTTACGCTAAAGGCCTTTAGGATTTTCAAATGACATTTAAGTCGTGTCGTGTCAGACGGGCAACTCAAATGTCATTTAGGTGATGTCTATCACGATAGCAGTCTGTTGTTAACCCGGCAAACTAGTGTTCATTTTATTGTTTACTAAGTAAATAAAATGTAATGAATTCTTAGAACATTGAATTCAAACACGGTGATGAAAACTAAGTACACGTTCTGACGGAGACAAGGTGTTTTGCGGCAACTATGACACGACGTCACCAATCCAAACTAATCCGTAGCCGTAGCCGTTCCGCCGCTTGGCTCATCTGCTTTCAGAAATCCGTGCACCTTCCTCGCCGTTGTTCCTCGCGCTCTTTCGTCCTTTGCCGGATTCGTATACCCCGTTGACGTTTACGTCTGCGATTGATTCAAGCGAAGACCGTGACCGTGTAGCGATGGAGCCTGCTGACGACAAAGATCGTAGTGCGATGGCCCAGAACTGCCGGAACGTCGGATCGCGTTCCTGACGCGCAACTGAGACCGCGAGTATATTAAACAAATATATCGCAAAAGGTGTGCGAGATATACACGTTATAAGCATTTTTTTCTAAAAATAATTGCTACAAGCATTGTTTTCAATTGTATTTACATTATTTACAATGTTTTATTTCAATTCGCGGAACTTGCGCTGACCGCTGTTGACGAGACTACACATTTACGAGCCGTAAATGAGTTTGGGAGAACTCAGTTGAGCTCGAATGTCATTTAAGTCAAATGTCATTTAAGTTCCCGTGTGACACTGCCTAAATGACATTTACACTGAATGTCATTCGGGGTAAATGTCATTCGAGATGCCCGTCTGACAGGGGTATAAGAAATCTGTACGTTGCAACACATTTTTCTTTTTTATTATGGAGGTTAATGCAGTCACATGCCAAAACAACAACAACGCTTTTCATAATTCATTCTTTTTTTTTTCTTTTTCAGAAAGTAAACGAGATTGGACTACTTATCGAAAGACACTGTTGGTAGAGTCCAACACCCGATGCTCTTCATGCAAAGTCGAGACGATTTTCGTCAATCGTTTGAATACTGCGTGCGTTCCCTGTGCGATTGTCTTTGCCATTGTTCCTTCCCGCCTCCTAACAAAACCTGCAACACAAAATAAAAAAAAATAAAAAAACGAAGTAATCGAAGTTTGCCGAATTTTGCTATAAGATATCTCTACATTTCCAACAAGAAACAAAAGCTAGACTTTTGCAAGTACGGCCTCTGGGCGCCGCCATCTTGCGTCTGGTGTGGGTAGATCGTCGGATAGTCGAGCATTGCTGAGGCATACCCCCAGACTCAGTTGGTCGAACGACGTTTCAGCGAACGCCGACTTCTCATGAAAGACGCACTTTAGCGAACGGCCGGCCGCCGCGAAGCGGCGTTTTCGGGTGGGCCACGTGGGTTAACAATTTTGTAATGATCCGCCGCAGACTGCCGCCGCGAAGCGGCGTCAACGCAGCGCGGGGGGGGGGGGGTTAACGCGCGCCCCCGTTATTCGCTAAAACGTCGATTCGCTCAAATGGCGCTGTTCGCTAAAACGTCATTTGCTCATGTGATATGGACCGCCCCCAGGCATCAGCCATGCATGACAATCAGACGATCTACCCACACCAGAAGCAAGATGGCGGCGCCCAGAAGCCGTACTTGCAGAAGCCTATGTAGTCACCGACGTGGTGAGAACGGTAGGGAGGAGCTCTCACTCGTCCCGCCTCCAGCGCGGGCTTCCTACTACGTTCGACAACGTTTCTGCGCCTCGAGCACGTCGAGAGACCGCGCGATGTCAAAAGCACCGCGGAAGGCACGGAGCGCGTGCTGTGGAGGCCGGGCGCTCGAAAGACACGTCCTGCCCCTTTTTCCCGTTCGGCCAATGACTATACAAGAATCGCGTTTCTTGAGAATCTGCGAGAATGGACGCACGGTATGCCGCTGCACACGTTCGCCGTCGCTAAAAACGGCCCCCGCGGATCCGATAATAACCGGCACACTCAGACTCAGAAACAACACGGGGCATATATGCAACGCTCCTCGGTGCGTTAGTTAAAGAAACCTGGTCAATCTGTTTTTGCTAGGCAAAACCGACTCAAGGAAGGGGGTGTTGCAAACGCAAACCACGAACGGGCCTTGCGCGTCTCGGAAAAAATATTGCCCACCCCCCACGCTCGGTGGAAAGTGGTTTCGGAACGTTGGCAACAAGCTGCGCTTTCTTCGTCCGAACAGGCGGGCTCTATCTCCTTGAATAGTTATAAGGAGAGAAAATAGTCACGTTTATATATACAAAAAGAAAAGGAGCTTCGCTGAGAGCTTTTGGAATAGCCGCACGAGGAATCGCCTACATTTGCGTGTATGACGATTGAACCTCGCTCACTCGAGAGAACCCCCCCCCCTTTCATATACAAAAGAGGGGAAAGAAACAATGCGTGATGCACCTTAAAGACCCCAGGCTAGCGGTTGTACCGCATACCTAAGTTTCTCATCTACAGCTGAGATGCCAGAAGCCCATTGAGGCTGACTACCTTCCGGCAGTGTAAACATACACACAAGTGTTATGGTTGCCTGGCCCCACCCATACGAGCAAAATGCAAGCTTTCGTGAGCCAGCAATATTTATCTACATTATTGTGATCATAAATAAATATGCGTGTATGTATGCTATGAGCGCGAAACTTGGCAAAGATGAAAAAAGTTTACTTGAGTGAGAAAATATGCTTATTGATTTGACGTATACAAAAGCGGCTGTTCCTATACGTTTTCAGAGCAAACTACGAAACATTTAATCGTTTCGGTGAGCGCGAAACTATTTTTCAGGTGCATAACGTATTCGTTTGAACGAAGTGGCTTCAAGTTATTTTTAACTGCATAGTGTTGCTAATGTTCGCATCCTGAATCCCGTATTTAGTTGGCAATTTAATGCGTCGAGTACTCAGCCACGAGTATGAATGAAACAGTGTTGAAACCACCTCCTTAGCGTCCACACACCCCGTAAATTATGCACCGAAATGTATGTTACTTCAGAGGCAAAAATATATTCCTTTCACTTCACCACCCGGCCTACAAAAGGAAGGTTCGCCACTCTTTCAAATCGCATTCCACAATGCCTAAAAAAAAAAACAAAAAAAAACGTTTTTTTTTTTTGAAAACACCAAGCACAAGTGCATCAACCCACGACGTCTCGTTGTGTATACAAAAACTGCTCCATTTTCCGCAAGAGCACACAATAGAATCGGGTTCCGGTTCCAAACCGGAACCTCGGAAAGAAAACCGAAACGTACAAAACAACAGCCCACGAAGTGACCCACACGAGTTAACATCGAAAGAGTATACTCAAGGTGTGTTTGTGTCCGCGCGCACAGAGAAATGCGCACGCAATCTTCACACTTCTCCCCACAAACTTTCGCTTTCAAACCCACTTCCTCCCGCTCTCAATCACTCAAAACCAACAATGAACGATCGGGATTTTTGTCTACTTAATACACAAAAAAACAAAACAAAAACGAAAGAACACACAACTAGAGCAAAGAAAGACCTGTTCGAAGTAGAGCACGCGCGTGTGTCGCTCCTTCTGTTTACCCGCGTCTCGGGCGAAATAACTTCAAATCAGATCGCGAGAGGGTGTTTTCGCACTGGCCCGGTGGTCCCCACAAGCACGACAAACTTTTGGTCCGCCGACCAGGAACTAAACCAACTTTCTGATGACACAAGGCGCACTGGTTTATCCAGGATTCTCAATCTGGGAGATGTTGCAAATTTCTGGCGAGGGGGTAACCCAGGGGTGTTGGGGTGTTTGACTCTGTATGCATTAAAACTTGGGTTTAGACTCGTTGGTCTATACTAATTAAAATGTGTAAAACGCGCTTGTCCCGTAGTCTTCGTGGCTTCTTTGTCCTCGCTTCGCTCGCGCTTTCCAAACCTTTCAATGAGTGCAAATTTCAGCGAGTCGAACCGTCCCTTTATAACAACGCGCAACACCAAGCGGCGACCGACAGACCGTGATATACCAGACCGCATCACCGATGAACCGTGCTAGACAAGCCAGACGCTGAACAGTGCGAATTGAATGCATACACCAGACCAGACAGCGAAAGTGTTGCACAACTCGAAAGGACGCATGCATAAGTTATGTGTAACAATCAAAAATAGCGCTTCGAATCAACACCTACGTCAATACTCGTGTAACGAGCAGCAAGCATCATCATCATCACCATCGGCACCACAGGTTCTTGAGTAGAGTGCAAAGTATAAACGCCTATACTGCTTTGTCTACCTTAATTAAGACCTTCAAGGTAGACACCGACTCCATCCATTCGGTAGCCTTCAACATTTCGAAATACAACCTGACTGAAGTTTTTAGTATTGAGGAGATCAAATATACGCGTAAACTAGGAAAAAAAAGCCGCTCAAAATTGCCAGAATTATTTCGAGCACGCGGTCACCGAATGATGTGGAGGATATAGGTAGATCGGAAAAGTTCCAGGGATACTCGGCAGATGGAGTTAGTGTTTTCTCGTCGTCAGCGGTTACAAGCTCTTTTAACGCAGTCGATCACACTCCGCTCGACCGCGACGCCATGCAGAGACGCACACCGTGATTGGCCCGTTCGGAGCCCTGCACGTCATATTCCGTCATTTAGAAGGTGTCGCAAGTTGGAGGAAGATGAATCGACTCTGTTCGGAAATGATTTCGACAGAAGAAAATTAAGGCTGCTACGAGCCCACGAAGCGCGTCGATAATATTAGGTCACCGACGATTGAAACCTACTACTAATTAGCACACCTATTCTGCTCCCTTAGGGCAATGCGCGAAGTATACGCTGCTTGCGGGTATACTCTAAACGACTTTATCTTCGCGGGCTCGGTTAATCGCGAATTTCGCGAAACGTGGGTTCTGAAAAATATTTCCCCGGGCGCCAAATTTCGCTGGTATATAATGTATGTATGTATTCCTCGCCCTGGGGTAATACATTCGCGTGATAAATTTTTTCGCGACATTTATCGAGTCGCGAATTGGGTGCGCGCCAGTTCCTATCAAGATGGCTGTCATATGGATAACTGTCGGAAAACTAAATATGAGGTTGGGTCTGCGACGCGTGAGTAAATCTAATCTTGTGAAATACGAGCCGATAGAAGATCTTTACCTCCTACTTTCAAGTCAGGAAGGTGTAAGTAAGCACCTTCAATCTGAAGCCCATCATCCAGAAACTACAGAGCACCATTCTCACGCCGCGGTACCACCGTCGCTGAAAGCTGCGAATACCATCAGGGCCATCACGCGTTAGAGAGGGGGGGAGTGGGTCTTATGTACGGCTATGGAAACTGCTAGGTCGTTAATATGTATAACAGGTCATTCACAGTATACAATTCGCAATAACATCCATGAGAACAACATCACCATTAAGGGCACAGGGTAAGCCCTATGTTCCCCATGCATTTGAGGCCATGTTGAGGAACATTTTTCTCGGTGACTATTAGGAGTATTTCTGTCAGGTATATATCATTTTGTTCGAAATATTGTGCTTTATCTACTGAACTAGAATTATTTGAACCAATCTAAAATAAGATTTTTCTCAATTTTTTTTATTCTAGTACTGAAATTTTAGTTTTTTTCATGTATTAAAAAAATTATAACTCAAAAACTGCTAGGTGCATATTTTTAATTCTAGTTCAGTATTTTTCGACACCCATGTAGGTGGTAGGAATAAAAAATCAACCCTCTATAATGTCAGGTTAAGGAAAAAATGGTACCTAAGTACTAAAAAACACTGTTTCGAGATAATTGAGTTTAAAGTAAAAAAAACTGGTGAATAACAAATTTTTATTGGCACTAACAGCCTTAGAGTCATTTTTTCGATAGCCGCCAGCTTGGAAGGCATTGCTAAAGACATGTCTTTGCTTTTCGGCTCATCGCCTTGCTTGCCGGGCCTCTTTTGTGACCTGCCGTGTCGCTTGGTCCGTAAAGTATATTCGAGTGACGTCAACTTCCCTCAGCCACTTGACGGTGTTCCACACATGGTTCCATCCACAGGACTTCAAAACATTGGCTTGTGCAATGCTACCACCATTGAATGAAAGAACAGCATCCAATGCCGCCATTTTGTCGTTACAAAAACACAAACACTTGAAAGTACACATGGTACACACCTGGAAAAACGTGCACGGCGTCTCGGGATTGTCTTGGTTGAAAAATGCTATGCAATATTTGTCAGATAATTTTTTTAAGATTATCTGTTACTGGACAAGCCTTTAGGTCTAATGTTGAATTTGTCTTGTGGCAAAATTTATTGATAAACAGGGAGCGTATCCCAAAAGGAGGCGTGGTCACCTGCTACTTGCTTTCGGAAGAAGGGATTTTCAGCCCGAAATATAACTTTTAAAGAACACTGTGACAATGGAAAATGTGCAGAAAGAACTAAACTTGTTAAATTGCAAAAAAAACTAAAATCGATTTTTTTTTTAGTTTTTGCCTTACCCTGTGCCCTTAAGGGCACAGGGTAAGCCCTATGCTCCCCATGCATTTGAGGCCATGTTGAGGAACATTTTTCTCGGTGACTATTAGGAGTATTCCTGTCATGTATATATCATTTTGTTCGAAATTTTGTGTTTTATCTACTGAACTAGGATTATTTGAACCAATCTAAAATGACATTTTTCTCAATTTTTTTTATTCTAGTACTGAAATTTTAGTTTTTTTCATGTATTAAAAAAATTATAACTCAAAAACTGCGAGGTGCATCTTTTTAGTTCTAGTTCAGTATTTTTCAACACCCATGTTGGTTGTAGGAATAAAAAATCAACCTTCTATAATGTCAGGTTAAGGAAAAAATGGTACCTATGTACTAAAAAACATTGTTTTGAGATAATTGAGTTTAAAGTAAAAGAACTGGTGAACAACAAATTTCTATTGGCACCAACAGCCTTAGAGTCATTTTCTCAATAGCCTCCAGCTTGGAAGGCATTGCTAAAGTCATGTCTTCGCTTTTCGGCTTATCGTCTTGCTTGGCGGGCCTCTTTTGTGACCTGCCGTGACGCTTGGTCCGTAAAGTATATTCGAGTGACGTCAACTTCCCTCAGCCACTTGATGGTGTTCCACACATGGTTCCATCCACAGGAGTTCAAAACATTGGCTTGTGCAATGCTACCACCATTGAATGAAAGAACAGCATCAAATGCCGCCATTTTGTCGTTACAAAAACACAAACACTTGAAAGTACACATGGTACACACCTGGAAAAAACGTGCACAGCGTCTCGGGGTGTCTCGGTTGAAAAAATGCTATGCAATAGTTGTCAAATAATTTTTTTAACATTATCTGTTACTGGACAAGCCTTTGGGTCTGGTGTTGAATTTGTTTTGTGGCAAAATTTATTGATAAACAGGGAGCGTATCCCAAAAGGAGGCGTGGTCACCTGCTACTTGCTTTCGGAAGAAGTGATTTTCAGCCCGAAATATAACTTTTACAGAACACTGTGACAATGGAAAATGTGCAGGAAGAACTAAACTTGTTAAATTGCAAAAAAACTAAAATCGATTTTTTTTTTTTCATTTTTGCCTTACCCTGTGCTTTTAAAGGATTCTATGTGTGCTATATATCATGCACAAGGTCGCAATAAGGTACATCGAAACGAAAGACGTAGAGTCAACGTCTCCACATATCTACCCTTCCATACGACACGCCAACAAGACAAGAAGCCCACAATGCTGAATGTTCAACATCATCAAAAGACCAACGCTCTGAGTTGTTCAGCACTACCACTTCGTTAATTAAAAAAGAAAAAAAGCTGAACACACAAGCAAAAAAAAAAAAAAAAGAACGCTGTCAGGTTTATTGTAAAGAAAACAGAGGTTTCATTCTTACCCAGTAGAAACAATACGCCTTAGTTGACACGGGATGTTATCTTTATGCATGCATAAAAGAGGGGCAGCTAGCCATGGCCGCGCTATCAAATCAGAGAGGGGTTTACTTTGCCATCAAAAGTATCGCACATAGTCATTCGGCGACACAGACCGCGGGAGCAAATATAACCAGGAAAAAACGGAGAAAGAAAAAATAAATAAATAAAAAAAAACAGCGTGAGGCGTGGCTTCACGTCGTCCAGACTTTATTGCAACGCACGAGTTGACATGCGTCTCGTCGTAGTACATCTACCAAGTTGTCTTCGTAAGTGCACCGAGACAATTTCGTCCTCCCTTCGAGTTCTTGCGCCCTCCAGAGGCGGAGAAGGGTCCTCAGAGAGAAGAACCCTACAGGACAGACGGCACGCGAAATCCAATTTGAAAGCTAGTCGTCTCTTTCCTTTTTTAGCCCAAAACAAACACTGGACGCGGTGAACGCGACGGCGGAAAACTCGGCTGTACGGCCACTTCGAAAGCGTTCCTGCCCAGTCTGAACAAACACGGCAAGACCTCACCCATACCCACACATTTTTTTTTAGTCTTTTTTTTAGAAGGACGTTTGAACAGAAGTTTCACTCTTCCACCTTTATTATTATTCTTTTTTATTAGGCATGCTTTCCATTTTTAGGAATCCCGGGAACCTATGGGAAATTTGTCTATAACGTTAGCAGAAACTATTTAGACAAGGTTCCCAAATGACGCAACGCACCTAACCGTACAATACAGCGGAGAAACCCACCTTTCCAACGCTCATCCTTCGAGTAAGACATGCTGAGTCATCGGGCGGTGGACGAATGCGCAGCGTCCGACATGCCGCACAACAGAGCTACGGCGCATGTTCAGCAGAAGAAGGTGCTCCACAGTCCAGCAGACAAAGATGGCAGCGCGCAGAAGGCGAGTTTCAGAAAAATCTATACTTCGTTTGACCTCGATTCCGGACGCAGCCGACGCTATGCGAGGTGGGACCAATCAGACAAGGTCAAAAGCGCACCATTGTAAGTGTTCGTCGTGTTTCTGTATACCTGTTCTAACATCGCCGAGCCAATCACAAAGAGCAAAGGCCCGGTGGTTCGCGCTTTGACCCTGCGTGATCGGTCCCGATTAGCTCGTAGTGTCGGCCGCTTCCGATTTAGCGGGAGAATGGCCAAAAAGAGAGTCTAGCAAAGAAAAAAAATTTGGTTTGCTCTTTATGTTTATACAGCCTTGATGGGGAGATGCGCCTCAACGGGTAATCGGTCTCTTAGCTGTAGATGAGAAATTTAGCCAGTGCGGTACAACCACTAACCTGGGGTTTTTAACGTGCACCACGCAGTAGTGATCACACGAACGCGTGCCGGTACAGAAACTCATCCAGATCGAAACGGGCGGGGGCGGTGGGGAATCGAACCCAGGAGGTTCCCAGCGCAAGCTTTCGCTCCACGCTCCGAGCTGAGACGCGTTAGCCCACTCGGCCACTTCCTCCCCAGTCTAGCGAAGACGGCAAATCGAGCTGCTAAATATAGCAGCCCGAATGAACGCCCACCCCAGTGACAGCGCTATCCCTTTCATTTCGTCGAAACTCGTTTCGTGGAAAACTTTTCATGGAGACACGTTTTGTCGACACGATCGACACTCGTTACGCGAATTGCACGCTGTAGGAACATTTCGTCACGCGTGTATCACTGGGGTGCGTGCTAAGCCCCTTTCCCCCACCCTTCCTCCCCTGGCCTGCGTTCACGCCGCTTCGCGGCGACAGTCTCATGCAGCTTATTAAAGAAAGACACTAATCTGAGCTGTCGATGAAACGATTTTTCCATGAAACAATCTGTCGATGAAACATCGCGTGTTGATGAAACGTCGTTCTATGAACTGACTGCTATCGGATCAAATCACGTCAACCCAAAAACACGTAACGCTTTTTTTCTCTCTCTTTCCTTCACCAAACATTCCTCCACACACCAGCAACGGCTGCACGGAACAAAAATCAATAAAACATGATAGCAGCAGCGGTACACCGGACATGTGTCAATCGCCTACCTCTCAACACCTGACCCCGCTCTTCTCGTGCAGATATATGGACGAGAGCACGGTCACGTGGGGAGAGATAGACGCGCGATTGGTCCAAACGAACACGTCAATTCCATTGCACCCTCGGCTTGGGAGGGGAGGGGGGGGGGGTGAAAGAAGCGTAGACGGCAGGCAGGAAAACAAACCGTAAATGCCATCACGACACGTCTACCCAAGTGACGTCACGCCAGCCCTCCAGCCACACGAATGTCAAGGCCGAGTTTCAAAATCTCCAGAGCGACGATGAGTGTGTGTGTGTGCGCGCACCACGATCGAAGCTCACGCACAGACAGAGGCACGCACCAAGCTTCCAAGACTTGCCCACGGGCAGTCTTGTCCCAACTCGAAACTTCTTATCCGAGAGGCGGAGTCGAGAACACGTACTCTCCGAAATTCCTGCCGACCACGCGCTCGAAGGCAAACAAACCCACAGACTCATTGGCGCGCGTGGTTCGGACGAAAGAACTACCGCATTCGATCGCCTAAAAGGGATGCGCCTTCGGAAAAAATAAATAAAAAAAGACTCAATTTTACTAAAACGCCAATACAACGAGTTGGGAATATTGCTACATTTAGCCTCGAAGCCCAATCTTCTTTTCCAACAAACTCTCTTCTGTCGAAGAGACATCTAAAGAAAGATGACCCACTCCTAGAATTCGGGGTACCTGGGCGATTGATTTCGAGGTCACGTGACGTCACGAGACGCATAGTGGCACTGGCACCATGAACGCAGGTGCCCAGGGCGCGTACGCTACGCTTAAACGCGTTAATTAGCGTCGAAACATGATTTCCCCATAAAGAATAACCTTTAGTTTTGCTATAACATTGCTGCATCGTAAAATTGAAAACATGAAAGCAATGTAAAAACAAAATATGTTTTTACACTGCTGCATCATGGCGATGTTAAAAAAAACATCAAACAAGAAAAAGAAACACCCACAACGCAAAAATAATCAGGACGACTGAATTGGTGCATCTTGTACGAGAAAAAGAAAACAAGTGAAACCATAACAAAGGCGGTCGATGACAGCCGGAGGCGCGTGGGAGGTGTCTTCGCTCTCCAAGACCATTCAATTATTTATTGCTGGTGTTCTCTGGGTGATCTAAAGGTACCAGAAACAACAAAAACAAAATACGGCGGAGAGTGAAGTGCGGTCGTAATATACCATCCGTGCTTCATCCAAAATGAACGCGCGCGAGACCGAGATGTAGAACAGAAACTCCACAAAGTACACTAATAAACGGCCTTCGAATCAACGGATCACAGCTTGTGTGTTCTCTCGCTTCGCAACCTTTCGCAGCATGGACTTGAATTGAGAGCGGTGCATTGGTGCGGGTCAGTCCAAAAGGTGCTAGATGAAACAAGCACTAATACGAAAGAGAGAGGAAAATCAACGTTTCAAAACAAGCCGAAGGTTAGCTCGGCCGTTTCGTGCAAGCAAGCCGCGAGCAAACCGGGTAATAATAGATGTCAGACGAAGCAGGTTTCTTATGTGGCCGAAAGTATATGAGAGACAGCAAGGAGAGAGAAGAGAGACCCTTTTACACGTTAACCTCGTCTTTTTACCCTGGCTTTCGGGTACATGTTTCATGCGGATTGGACGAGATAATATAAAAGAAAAAAAAAAACCGGCATGGTCAGGTGGCTTTTGCCGTCACGGAACCGCGTGGCGAGCGTTACGATATATAGGTAATGTTTGTTCGGTAGGCTGTCGCACCCCTGTTACAGAAGATCTATGTTCCGTACGACAAGAAAGCGCTAGCAGCTTACGCGTTAATTGGGTATACGAACGAATGAGCGCATGACTTAATAAATAAATAAATAAACGAGTAAAACAAAACAAAACGAGTGAGCGGCTGCGGAGGCGGACGTGACTGACTGGCCGCGCGGCCTGGGCCGAGTGAGCGATTCCGCGAATTCAGAGCCGCCGGTGTGAGCTGCTGAGATTTCTGGATGGCCATCTGGCTTTGAGAAGTGAATGCGAACGAACTAAGATCTTTCGTGATGTGATAGTTTGCAAATTAAACATATTAATATCTATAAAAAATAGCGAAAAGCGTCACGTGATTACTAACCGTTATAAACTGTTACGAGAAAAAAAAAAAAAAAAGTGCTTCGCTCGCAAATGTGCGTATCCCGCGAAAACACGTAAGAAAATGTGTTGCCTCCATCGTTAATCGAAATGATAAAAAATAAACGCACAATAAAACAACAAAAAAATATTGACCGCATCTCCACGTGGTGAATGATGTTGATTGGGGCGAAGCTCTGGTGGTGGTTGTCTGCGTAGACGCTGAGCCGCAGCATGCCGAGCCTTTCGTTCGTTTTCATCCATGTCAGAATGAGAATGTGTGGTATGGAACGTGGTTATATACACATTTGAGCATTTGACCGCAGCGCCCTCTCGTCTATAAACGTTGAGCCAATGCATGCAAAGTTTAATTGCGATTATGTACGCATTTGACCGCAGCGCCCTCTCCTGTATAGACGTTGAGCGGCTGCATGCAACGTTTCATCCATGACAGAAACCCAAGGTCTTGAGTTACTATCACATCTCAGAGCCCCCTACTCGTCCTGGCGCTCCGCAAACAGATTTCAACATTTTTTCTCATCATTTTTTTCATCTTTGTTTCTTTTTTTTTTTTTGCCCTACGAGCACGTGAGCTCATGAGCTCGTAATTTTTTTTATCATTTTTTTTTGCCCTACACGAGCATGTGCTCACGTGCTCGTGAGCACGTGATCTCAGGAGCAGAAGCACGAGCACCCGACGCCGGCCTACGGCGGACGGACATACGGACATGGCTAGCCCCTAAAGGTGTATCTCACACGACGGACCAAATTGCTGTTTTGGTCCGCGGGCCGCGCATCACGTGATCTTACGTCACCGGTTTTCGAGGTCCGCCGGCGGTCCGCGGCCCGCGCTTCTGAGAAATGCCGAGCGACTTTTCTCGCCCGGACCTTGGCGGCGGACCGCGGAGTTTTTAGTATAATTGAAGCACTAAGTCTGGCAACAAGCTGGCTGTTGACCGCCAACTGTTGAAGACGAAGTAGACGAACCTTTTGTTGTGCGACGAAAAGAGGTTTGACTATGCAGACCAAGATCTTTCCTGCACATCCAGGGCTTCATCCAGCATGCCGTTTTCGGTTCACTTAAGTCCTCCTCGTCCTCAATAGTCAACGCCAGGGCCACCGCGGCCAAACGTCTCTTTCGTTCAACCTCATCTTGGCTCCTTACAACTAGCCTCAAAGCAGCTCGCTTCATGCGTTTGGTGGAGCTGTGAGGTCGAGGGTTAGACCGGTTCTTCGCTCTGTCGTCTGCTCTTTGGTCCGCCGTGTGGATGCTCAATGCAGCCGGGCGGCCCGCGGGCCGCGCATCACGTGATCAATCGGTCCGCGGCCCGGTCCGTCGTGTGGATACACCTTAAGGCGCTTCGCCGCTAATAGAAGCCACAAAGACGGACGAACGAAAGAAAAGCTCGACAAGAGCAAAGGAAGAGAAAGTGTGTGTGTCTATCTCTACGCGTGAGATCGCGCGTGTTAGAGACTAAAACAGAGAGAGAGAGAGAGAGAGAGAGAGAGAGAGAGGGGAGCGTGGGAGTGGCGTGATGACTTAGCGGCAAACCAACACCTCACGCAAGAGGTATTCCCGCCACGCGAAACCGTACTTCCGAGCACAAAGCCATTCGATCTAGGAAAAAAACAAAACACTCTTAGCAGCACCTCTCGTTCCCAAAGGTCTCGCGGGTCAACCAAAACAAAAGACCAAAGAGGAAGAAAGAGAAAAAAGAAAAAGAGAAAAAAAGCGATCAACGTAATTATATTTTGTTCACCCCTACGCTGACAGTGCTGGCCAGACAAATCAACCACCTCCCTTCATCACCTGACTCCGCTCTCTCTACGCTCGTGTGCGGGCGGGAGTGTGATCACGTGACGAAGGACAGGCTCCCGACTGGTCCAACGTGCACTTAGCGTCCACCGCACCGTCAGCCTGGGAATATACGGTACGCGGCGCGCTTCGTCCCAACTTCTCACGTGCCTCACGGAGGAAAACCTAAACAAGAGAGAGGAACAGAAAACAAAAAGCGACGAACGTGCTCACACTACAGAAACCCATTCGCTCCAGATGGCTGGCTGAAGCGGGCATAGCGCGAGCCATGCCCGCGAGCCATCGGGAAACCATCCAACCAACCTAAGCGAGCCGGGGAGGGAGGGTGCGAAGTCCGTCTCCGCGAACAACACACGGGCAGATCTGTGTCGTTCGGGAACAATGGATATTTCTTAATGGTCAATAAGCGTCTTTAGCGAGGGACGCAACGACAGTTCTATGAAACCCCGATGGTCTAAGAATCACTAGACACGGAAACGGACAATAAACATCGTCCGCTGGAATCACCACCTCGTTAGCAATCTTTTTTTTTCTCTCTTTACGCTAGGTGGCACAAGTTACCGCCCGATAAGCTTGAAGTTTATGTGGGTGGTTTACCCGATACAAAGGGTTCACAGTTGCTAATATCCATTCACCCGCCATTGCCGGACTAAGTTTGGTGCTAGTCGCGTCAGTCGGAACAGGGCATTATCGAAAGTATATAGTTTTTGGTACACCCACGGCTCTAAACTCGTCGAACACGAAGTTGGGGCCCAAGTTCACGGAACGCACCGATTGGACTATCATAAGGATGACTTTGCGCTTTTGTCGCCAGCGTCCAATCGGCGCGCTCCGCGAAGTTTCGGCTCCAATTTCGTGTTTGACAAGTTATGGGCCCCTCCTAGAGCCATTCTTCGCCGTAGAAGCTCCCGTCTGCCATTTCTACAAAATATATCATATTAATCCTATCCTAAAGAGCAACGAATTCCGCCTCGACTCCCGGCACATTTCCTCCACATCGGTTATCAGCTCAAAGTTGTCATTCCTGTCTACCAATTCATTCATACTTAGAACGTCAGTGTGCAACCACTTGTCCGTATCACTGGTATGAATTTATTTAAAACTGCTCTTATTCTTTCTTTTTTTTTGCGTAGGTGTTTCGCGATCGTGTTTTAACTCCCATTTCTAGTGCCCTCTTTGTTCTTCGTACCTACTCCACTTTCAAGCTTACCCCTGGGTCCTAGAGGGAACTGAACTAAACTAATTAATATAATGGAAGGCAGCCAGTTTGGTAGGGGCAACATGGAACCTTTCTTTCAGTTTTATTCTCTCTCCTACGCAATATATCTTAATCCTGTTTAAAACAAGTCACGTGTTTAGAGCGTGCGTTTTGGTGTCTCATCGGGATAACTTCAGATGGTGACTTGCCGAACATTATTTGTAACGTTTTTTCTTTTTTTTTTTTTTTTCCGAAAATCTCGCCTGACGGAGTTTACTCAGAACAAACCTAAAGTCCTAGTCGTAGCAACATAAGATGCAAAAAAGACGCTCCACCCACAAACTAGTGGTTTCCTCTTTCTCTCAACTCACCTCCCCACCAGCGTTCGTTCTACTGAAGTAGTCGAGACCGGTTATTACGAACTCGGTTATAACAAAATAGCGGAGATAGCGAAGCGATCTCCGATTCCCGTTGACTTCGTTATAACCAGTCTAGACATAAAAAGTGGTCCCGAAGTGGCAACAAATGACCTCACAAAATGCCGGAGTGTCACGCTGTCGGACGTCGCGATCCTGGCGGTCGGTCGTAAAAATGCTGGCGAAAAACACGAGTGAAAGCGACTGTCGCTGTCGTCGCGGCGTCCACCTTCTGACTGCTGAAGCTTCCGCGGAATGCCAACACTGGCATTCCGCGGTTGCAGGTTGGCAACAATGCCAACCTGCAGTAGAACAGGCGTCTGCCACACGCAGCACCACTTGCTGGGACACTACCTGGATCGCGACCGGCGACAGCGTGATACTTCTATGACGCCACCAGGCGGAAATCTAAACAAACTATCAATTTCTGTCACAGCATGCTCCATCCATCAGTTCGCTGTACATTCTCCCAAAATAACAAAAAATCATCCACATGGCGGAAAATGTTGACCACATGCAGCACCACTAGCTGGGACACCGCCTGGAACGCGAACGGCGACAGCGTGATACTTCTATGACTCTATGACGTCACCATGCGCCAATCAAAAAAAAAACATTTTTTTTTTTTTGACGCGGTAAGCACATTAGCGGAGACGCGTTCCAGGCACCATAACTGAAGTGGAAAGAAGTGGGAGGCGCTTCCCCAAGGATCCAACCTTCGCGCCCCCTACTGGCTAAACTGAGAACTACACCGATGGAAACAACAACATAGATTATTCGTTTTGTGCGTTTGACGCAGCGCTCGGCCCACGTAGCCGAACGTTGCGTCAGCGCTCGGCTGGAGCTCGTGCCCAATCAGCGAAGCCGAACGCGGCCCAAAAATTGGGCACGAGCCGTGCCCAATCTTTGCACCGCGCTCAGACGAGAAAAATAAAGAACCCAGTGCACCTGCCTCACGTTGCGTTGGTAAACACAGACAAATTCTGGGGAAAAAAAACATGCTGGACACGTGGCGCCCCCTATAGTTCGTTTCCTCACCAATTGCGAGTCTCGAGTTTCGTTGAAGGACGACGAGCGATCGACAGAGCTCGGCGACATATTTGGCCACAAGTCACTATTGCCTCACTTTCCCCACTCTAGGGAAGCGAGTGGACACGAGCCTTCTTCGGTTATGCAACTACGTGGTGCTGCACGTTCCATCGCTACGATCCATAAAACGCGCTGCCCGTTTCCCTCGACGGCGCCCCAGAGTACTATATGGCCGGCCATGTAGACGTCGCGCGCAATACGCAAACACTCCTACGGCGAGATCAAATAACCTTCGATCGCCGTGCCAGCTAGAGCCTGGACTACGGCAAACGCGGCGAGGCCTGCGCAAGCACCGAGGCGATTGCTGCCCAACAAGAAATTAGCGTGAAAGAAGCCATCAGCCTAACTTTGACATTGGCGTAAATGCTGACCTCACACACGCATAATTTAAAAAAAACCTTCCCCTAATAAAAAAATAAAATAAAAGACGGAGACATTTATACGATTTATAGCCGATTGTGCCATACGAGGGACCCATAAAACATATACAGATTTTACGCAATGGAACATACACGGGTTATATTTATGCTTGATCATGTTTGTCAACCATACTTTCCGCGGCAGATGATACATCAATGAGAGGTTCATGGCACCTTTATTAAGCTTTTTTCATTAGCGGCATTTTAATGAACTAGCGCAGCACCGACAAAATTTGCGTGCTTTATGTGTTCAACGAAAGGGAGATTATCTTGAACCCCTTACAGTATTAAAATCCCCTAATGAAACTGCTTATTTATTTTTTTTCATATGGGTTTTATGGGATGTGGGTCGCATTGCGGTCAGGTTCCCATCGTGTCTTCCCATACCCCATTCACCTAGGGTGCCTACATGTTTCCGCTCCGCTTTAGGGTGGCGCCAACTTCTTGTTACCCTTTCCCAGACCCTCTCCCACCGCCATTTTTTCCCACTTCTTATTTCGCTAAACGTAAACAACGTTGAGTTTCTGTAGTCTAGAGAGCCCGGCAACACTGTGAGGCCACATCCGTTTCCGTTCATACGAGGAGTCGGAGGCTTAGCGGGATGGCGGTCGTGGTGGCTGTAGCTCTCTTTATTCAGGTATTTCATATTTTGAAGTTGCGAGCAGGAAGTCTGCGTTGCTTTTGTCGAAACGCGAGTTCCCGCGACAAGCTGGAACGCAACAGACCGGCATCGCACGCCGAAACCTCGCCGTCGGAATGAGAGCGGTGGGCGCTCCTAGCCGGGTTAGCCCTAACGAGGATTAGCGGCATGACCGGCGAGTGTGACAAAATGGTGGACGAAAACAGCCGAGGTTGCCATGGTAACGAGGTAGGCAACACTGGTTTGTCGGCAACAGGTATCACAAACGTTGTCGCCACCCTAAACAGCGGAGCGGCGGAAACATGTAGGCACCCTACATTCACCTATCCGCTGACAGTGTGCGGTGGGAGATACGCTCTCGCCGGAGCAATCAACCGCCGCCAGCCTTTCACCAGACCTGCGTACGGGCATCGGCGGGAGCGTGGTCACGTGACCCTCCATCGGCCCAGGGGGCGAACGACGGCCTGCAGTCGGGTATCAACGGTATATCTTGGGCTAATCCCAAGGGTTGAGCTATGCAACCACCCGATGCTTCCCCAAATGAACATTTCATCACACGCGGGTCACGATAACGCATTAGAAGAAACAGATAAAAAAAAAGAAATCCGTTATGACAACAACATTTAGGAAATCCCCCCCCCCCAAAAAAAAATATATATATATATATACATAGAATGAATACACAATTTCATGTCCCATACCGATGCAACGACACCAAACTCTTCTACCAGCGAAAAAGCACGGAACAACGAGATCCCAAAGCGTGCAAAAAATACGTTTACATTCCCTTCCAACAAATCTCAATAAAAAAAATTTTTTGGCGAAACAAACAAGCAACTAAACAATCAAGAAAATCGCACAACCATATAAGGAAGAGCTAGGAAAAGAAATTACCAAAGCGCGTCGCCATGGAAACGACGAATATCAAATAACCCGAAAAAAAGACAAACCAAAACAAAAACGTTCCCAAGATTTTTAAACGTTGTTTTCTTTCCTTTTTTTATCGCGGTAAAGCTTTTATTATTGTCAACCACTCTCCGGCACCTCAAGAGAGGCCTTTCCATAAACTCTCCTTTTCACCTTACGATGGACCGCAACAGAAGCTACGAACCATCCTAGCCAATGCAATGCCGTGTCTCATGTGACCTTTGGCAGGGGCGCAGATAGGCGCGGAACCCGCAGTTCACGTGACATACGTTCGAAGCACTGGATTGGGGTTGTAACGGCCCCTAGCGTCCGCCATCGTAACGTGAAGCGGGGTTGGGGGCTTTCTATTTTCAAGGCCGCTGTCCGTCCGACCCCTACACGGAAGGAAGGCCCACTCAACCCACACGGGCTTTTGTCGTCGAACGGCACCTTTATACGATATGCGCCTTTCGTCTCCATCGTGGGAGTATCACGCACCAAAACGACCCTGTTTACAAAACCGCTCGCTTTGGGGGTAGCCGGAAACACGCACGTATACGCGCGTTTACCTGGATGATAACGGTCGTTCGTATCGGCAAAGAAAGAGCCATCAAGAAGCAAAAACGACAACCTCCTCCCACACACACACTTACCGGGCTAGAGACAACCTGTCTATAAGCAAACACGTTTGTTCGAAAAAATCTGTGCGGGATCAACCCATGCATGCACGCACGCACGCACAAACACACAAGAAAAAGCACGCACAAAGACTTGAGAAACGACTCCTGAGCAACTCACAAGAAAGCGCCCTTCAAAGACGCACGACATTTCGACAAAGCGCTTCCGCATTCATCTCCACGACAAACAACTTTAAAAAAGAAAAGAAGACACCTTGGTTGCGACAACACGAGGCAAAACATCTAAGCAGCCTTAAAAAATTCAAATCTATCCTGCAAAAAAAAAAAAAATGATGCCGAATCGGTGTTGTTGCTACGCCGACACTCGACGAAATGCGCCAGCATTTAGTACAGGGGTTCCGACTCGGGGAAGGATGGGAATTCCAACCCCGAAACGGTCCGCATACTGTCGTCTTCGGTGAGCAAGTCTGTTCTCCCGAGCGTCGGCAGTTTCGGACGCAACCACCACAGCTTCCCTCGATCGCCGCCTACGGTCTGCCTATGGGGACCCTATATGACTCGTCAAGCAGCACAACGCTAGAGCCGAAAGTTCGCGGAGCACGCCGATCGGGCTTCGATCGGCTGAAAAAGCGCGGAATCATTGTCGCGAGAGTCCAATCGGTGAGCTCCCCGTAAACTTCGACCCCAAGTTTGTTTTTTCACGCGTCTAGAACCCCTGCTGACTTCGAAGAGCCAGCGTTTCCTCCCGGGCCGTCGGCGGTTTCGCGCAAACGGCGTCGTCGCTGCGTCTCGGTTTTACGTTGTCGCGTACGTTGTGCCGCCGCCACGGCCGCTCGATCCCCTCCTCTCCCGTTCCCGGGTGCGCGTTATTCGGAGCGCAAGTTCGTCTGCTTCTCTTGCAAGCGTTGTGGTGACGTCAGAATGCAGAGCTCTGATTGGCTCGGATAGAGGGTAGACCTCAAGGCAGCTGAGGTCTACCCACTATCCCAGAGCCAATCAGAGCTCGACGTCTTTCTGACGTCATCGTAACTCCTGCGAAAGCCATACATGGCTTGCCCTGACGTCACATCGCATACTTTTGACCACCATGCAAGAGGAGGAGAGGGAAGCTGCTTTTGTAAGAATTTTGAGTGACGGGTTAATCTCCTATAATCTTCTGGGAGGAGAATAGCGACGCCTGTGCAAATCCGGGAGACACAAAAGAGGATCCTGGTGAGAGGGGAGCTCCTTCTTCCCTCTTCTCTGGTGGTCATCGGAGCGCTCTTTGAATGACGTCACGTGCAAGCTATGTATTAGAAGCAAGCCAGAAGTCTTTTTTTTCTCTTTTCTAAGAGGGAGAGTGGATGTAACAAGCAACGAACGGAGCGACAGAGCGCGGAGAGAACCGCGCATCGGCCTCAAGGAACCAGTCGAGTCTAAAACACCACCGTCCATACGAAAGACACACTCCATGCACCAAAACAATTATCTGCTAACGCATATTAAAAAAAACAAAATGATTAAAAATTGCTTAGTTAGCGCGGAGTTATCAGCAGAGAAATGAAGGAGCAGGTTCCGTTCGGTGTGCTGCCTGCTGCAATCAGTTTCACTTTACCATGGAGCGCAGTGGGCGCTACGAGCTGTCGTAGCCAATCCCACACCGCGTGAGTGTCACGTGGCCTTTGGGAAGAACGCGGGGTCGACGCAGTCACGTGACGCTTTCGCGCACTGGATTGGCTGTGATGACTCGTAGCGTCTGTTGCTGTCCATCGTACGGAGCTTCGGGAAGAGCGCCTTCCAGAATAATAACAACAACAATAAACAAATACGCCTAAAAACAAAATGGAGGGAAAAAAAAACGGATGGCATTCACTTGCCTAATTATACACTTAAAAAGTGCCAAGAGATAAAAGGGACCCGAAACAAACGCGCCATCTAGTCTTATCGTCACTTTTATAGCGTACCAAAGGCACGCGCAACCGGAGGAAAAACACAAAACAAACAAAACAATAAAAGCACATCCACGGCCCGACCGTGCGTGGCGACGCCGCTTTAAAAGAGAAAAGGAAGCACTCGCCGGCACTGGTGTTGCAACCTTGAAAACTTCTGCTTACAAAGGGCGGAGTTGAATACAAAAAAGAAAAGGAAAGAAAAAACAACACGGACTGAACAGACGACAACAATGTGCTGCAGCTTTTGGGTGGAAAAAAGAAAAGGTAAAAAGAGATAAGTCAGCGAAAACATGACGACGACGACGACGCTGTTCGGAGTTTGCATCGAAACATCAGCGAAAATCAGCGATACCCAAAGGCGATGATGTAGTGCCGCTGTCAGCGAACGTGCCAAGTCCCGGAGTGGAAAAGGGGCGTAGCAAAACCGTGACACAAAGAGAGACAGAGAGAGAGCTAGAGACAGAGAGAGAGAGAGAGAGAGAGAGAGAGAGAGATTTGCTGAATTGAATAGACGAGAAGAAAGGCGGCATTGAAAATTTGGCTCTATTCTTTTGATATCCATATTTTCTGCGTCCAAAACGATGGTACACACACACACACACACACACACCACACACACACACACAGCACAAAAAAAAGGGGGCATTATAAAGAGATGGAGACATCAGCTGGAGTTCAGAGAAAAAAGAAAAAAAAACAAAAACTCGACGTAAAATAGCAAAAAAAAATATTCATTTGTATACCCCATTGTCACCGACAGCTGAAGAAACACAGGGCAGAGCCTATTTACTAAGACGGCAAGTTGCCCTAGTAGTAGTAGTGGTAGTAGTAGTAGTAATAAAACGAGCAAAGTCGAGGAAGAAAAACACCTCAAGAACGGCAAAAATCAATCTGGCGAGTGACATTTTAAACTCGTTTATTTGTTGTCGCGTATACGTGAAGCTACGAGGAATGGTGACGATCCTGCGATCGTATACCCTCCGAACGGCGTTTCGTCGCCGCCACCAGGAAGAGGAGACCGCCGAGACGCCATTTTACCAGCGCCCGAAACCGTACTAATGAAAGTGCATTGCGACGTGCGCGTCCTACGTAACTTCGATACCGGCAAGGCGAGAGAGGCCCGGTGGTCGTTGCGACTCGCAACGACCACCACCGGCGCTGGAAACCCAATTTCAAATGTACCGGTGTACCGGTCTTAGCGTCCACGGTTGCCAGTGAAGCGACCACCATGTTGGCCCTTTTAACGGATTGAATCGGACGGGATTGAATCGAGCAGCTCGACTAGAAAACGGGCCTCTTGTTTCTGCGGTGCCTCGCTGTGACCATACGTCGAAACGCGATGGCATTGCTCGTCTTCTATGAAGGCTCATTCCACCAATTAAATTGCGAAAAACCATAAAGCATATATCATCGACTGTCCGCACATATTCGTTCAATAGATCTGATCATGCCCAGCACGCCGCCGCTTCTGTTCAGCGTTCTCCTCTTTAGCCCGTCCCTTCATCTTGCGAGGCATCGTGAAGACTGCGTCACATCCAGAGCATGTGGGCGATAAACCAATACTTAGGCCGCACATTTTCCGGTTTTCATTAATTTTCAAATTCATCGGTGTATTTCGGTTATCTGTTTCGGACAGACGCTAGAGAGTGTGATTATCGGTGAAAATATATAATAGAAAAAGTCGTAGCTGGAACTCTCAATTCCAGAAATAGGTGTTTTTTTTTTTTTTCAGTTTTAATTGATTTTGTATTTATGACACCGAGGCATATTTATCGGCGTTTTTCGGTTAAAATCGGAGCCTACGGCGTACCTTGACAACTATCGCTCCACCAGCGTATACTAATAACTATCGCTGGCACAGCGGTTGAGCCTCGTGTCTTAAAGATGAAAAATTGCTCGGGTCTAGGCTGCTCAAAGAAATGCTGTCATACTTAAAAGCCCGGCTGGAACTATACCGTATACGTCACTCTATCAGTGACGTAAAAAGGAGAGATGCTCGGGCCGGTGAGCATATCTGCACGAAGCAAGTGTCAAACGCGATTATTGCACTAACGGGACATTCCAAACGAAGAAACCCCCTGATATCAGTCGACGGATACTAAAGATAGCAGTGAAATGCGCTCCTAGACGGACACACACATTTCATAAGAGAATTGAGCGCGATACGAAAAACGCACGCGATAGATGGAAAGCGTTCGATAGGCGACTAAACAAACGTCTGTGACTGAAAAAAAAAAAAAAATGGGCGCCCTGGCAACGGTTTTGGGTGCGACGAACCGAGTCCACCATGTACTAGCGCATGAACGAGGAAAATAAAGACATTAGTTATTTTCTAACAACGAAAAAGGCACTACAAGGGGAATGACGCGCGCACACACACGAAAAAAATAAAGTGAGATGACCAAGTGTGTTAAGACTTAGCCAGCTCGTCTATTCCCTCACAATCTCTTCAATGGACACGTTGGTCACGGCATGTTCAAAAATCGCCAGACTTTCAAACAAGCGACTGGGAAGCATTACCAAAATACCGAAAGAGTTGACAATTCGGTCTGCTGGAATAATTGCATTCTTAAAATCTCGGACACATTTTTTAAATTTCTTTTTATAACGCCATGAAGCAACGCTTGTTGCTTCATTGCGCCATGGTCAAACGGAACTGTGTGAACGGGCCTTAACAGTTCCTACAAGTTCTATTACGAGTCAAGTCGTCAAAGACGTTGAAGAATGAAACCCTTAGCTTCGGGTTCTAATGCATGTTTGAACCAAAGCTTAATTTCTTTACAAATTGGCAGGAAGGCCATGAAAGCATGGAGTGCTGCTTTAGCCCATACTGTCCGGGATAGTACACGGAGTTCCTGAGAAAAGATAACCGCGTTTTTCGGCCCAGGTATATCAACTATGCATGGCAGAAAACCTTTTCATTTTAGTAGTTGCCTTACCGGCAGATAGAGGGCGCTGACAACCCCGGCGCCATTAGGTTGCTTCAATTTGGTTCGCTTCGGTTTCAGCGTGAACGCGGCTATGTTGCTGTATTACGTTGTTTTTGCTTAATTTTGTGATACGAATATTTTTCTTGTAGCACACAACCAATGAAACAGCGGTATTGAGCCACTTTGAGGACTACGAGGCGTATATTAACCTAAATTGCGGATTTTTTTTACCAATTCTTTTGATGTATTTGATTATGATCGGTTGCGAAACGCCTGACTGATGTATGTACAGGGGAGATTACCATCGTCTACGGCGGTACCCGATGACACCAGTTTCCAGAAAAACAAACTAATGAAGACACTAACACGTGAATGTAAAGAAGCACATCGACAGCTTGATTAGCAATGTGCTGGATCGGCCAGAACAGATGAACTCGCGAGTTTATTACTCACTGTGTTTTTTTTTCGTGGGCACAAAGTTTTTAGTGAGCTTCGCAGACTAAAAACGTATCGTGTGACGCAGATAATTGATATAAACAAGTAATATCGTCTCGACCTTTTTTTTTTTTATTACTCAGTACTCAAGCATGTTTTGAGAACCCGAGTAGGAAATCTCTTAAATTATCAACCCTGTCATATTAAAGTATTCATAAGCAGCATTTCGCGATATTGAACCTAGGGAATAAATTATTTTTATATGAACATTTGCTTACTTAAAATATGATGTAAGTGACAGGCCCATCAAATTAAGTCTAGCATTTGTCTTCCGTAAAATTGGCCATATAAAATTAAAGGGCGCAGGAGGAGAAATACCTCGGAAAGTTTGGCTGAGTTCTAGCGCTAGGCATCACTTCATGGACCTGTGTGAACAAATATTTATCTGTTTGAACAGATTCGCTTGGTAAATTTCGGCGTCGCCAGCCACGAAAAGTAAACCTCTATTCACCATCGACAATCCTGGACTCAAGGAATTGTTATGCAGACGGCATTTTTTTTAGGCGTCAAATATTGCGGATTCTAGATACTGGCAAAATTAAAACAGCATACGCAAAAAAAAAAACGTCGTCATTATTGCGCATGCGCCGACCCCAAACCGCGTTTTGGATTTGCAAATAGAAACGAAGTTATTTCTTTGTGCACGCCATTCTAAAACTCGCTACTGTTAAGTTATCTGTGGCAGTTTCTTACGCGGAAAGCTCCAACCTTTGTGTTAAAATAAACTAAGTGGATGGCACTGGCTATCTAATCAATAAATCACTTAAATTACTGTCGAAATGGCAGCGAGCACGGTAACAATTTCTTAAACTTCATAAGTAACCGACCAACCAAATGTTTACGTTGTGAAAAAAGATTAAGAACCTCATACACATGCAGGTGTGATATTATGAACAAACAAATCGCCTGATGTTGACGTACCATTACTTCAAGCCTCAAATAAAATACAAGTTAAACGTTCGTTGTCTATACTACTCCACGAGTTTCCTCACATAATCAAAAGAATCTGTTTTCGATATATTATGAATACAAAGAACGATACTTTCAGGAAATAAAGATAGTCTCCTTGCGCTTGACGCCTTGCGATCCTAAATGCTCGATATAAATATACGCGATTCTAATTGCGAATGTTCCGCCACTATTAGCAAACAAACCTGAGTTGTCATAAGGAGCTTTGAACCCTCGTGATGTCTTAGTGGTCGAGCAGACATATCGGACAATAGTTTCCGACGTAAGACAAGAAAGAGAGGTGAAACGCGACGAAAAACGCGAATACAACGTATCCGCCAAGGCGCGGAGGAGAGTGGAGCATCAAGTTGAAGCAACCTAATGGCTGCCGCGTCACGTGATTCCAAGATGGCAGCGCCCATGCGGGAAAGGATGCAAAAGGTCTATACGCTATAGCGGTTGGGTTAGAACGCGAGAAAGTTTGAGAACATGACGTTACCTGGATCCAAAGATAAACTATTCTGTCAGTCGACGTTTACCTCAGCCTAATATCGTCAAAACAAGGACTGACAGTGCGGACGCTTGTGGGACTTATATTCTTAAAAACATTTATCCGCAAAAAAAAAATATATACTGCTTTTTTTGTTTTGTTTTTTTAGCAACAGGTGTTACAGGCTTTTACAATATCACTTCTCGTTTGGACATCATCAGGCTTATGCGGACGTCGGCTCATAGAAAAAATTAGTTTCTTTTTAATTACATCCTGATCCGGTTAACGGGCCATGTTCTCAGACTTTCGCGTTTTATCCAAGCCGCTAGCGTCACATTCTCGCAGAGTTTGGGCTTTCTGCGATCTTTAGTTTATTTATCCTGGCCGAAAAAGTGCGGTTCTCTTTTCTCGGGAACTCTCCCCGTACATTGCACGCGCACACCAAGGCTGTGTTGGAGATCTTAGCCGAGTAGAAACACGAGTTACGGGGCGAAGCACGTCAAGTGAGAAACAAAACGCCGGACGCTGGCAACTTTTCAAGTGCCAAGATAAGAAACCCGCACACCGGATAGAGAGATCGAGTACGTTTTGGAACACGGCCCAAGATTGATGCTTTCGGCCAGACGAATAAATGGATATGCCTCGCTCCGATGAGAATAACAAGCAGCGCGTGTATCGACTATAGGGCGTCCAGCGAACAACACCAGTTCTAGGTTTTGCCTTACAGTACAATAGCCTCCTCTATACTCCCAAAGCCTGGCAGTTCGACGACGGGGCCATAGAGTGCCCGGTCGCAGATTTGGAGCGCGAGGATCTGGTAGCACAGAGCACCAAAGAGCCATTTCTCGGGGAACACGGACGCAGTGTTGTACACGTTCCTCAAAAAAAGGAACGAAAGCTCGTTCCTCGTTCCTTACGATTTTTGGAACGCGTTCCCGTTACAAGTTACATCTGTGAAAAAGGAACTCGTTCCCGTTACAGTTTAAAAAATGGAACGTATCGTTACATATACGTTACATTTGTATTTTGCTAATTACTATATTTAGTTAAATCAAGCAGAGTTTTTGTTTTAATCTATCCTATTAGTAGTCAACATATGAGTTTGTATGTCGTCATGGAAGGGCAACAGCAGAAGAAAACAAGCGGAAGCAGGGTTTCATTTGTTGATATATTCAAGTTAAAAATCTCAGCTTTTACCCATATACATGTTTGTAGTGGACGATTCAGACGAGCCGAATGTACTTTTACCCAACATTGTACGAGCGTTCTACAACAAACCTCACACGTTTCAATCTAACTAAGTCCCTTGGTCGAACTTAACAACAGTTGCTTCTCGATGTTGCTGTCCGCAAGACGAGCAAGTGGAGGAGAGGGTAGGGCTTTTGGAAGGTCAGTCTTAAAAAATACAAATACTTCTTTGTAAGGTTGGCTTTGTTGTTCTTTTTGAAGGTGAAAAACAAGAAAAGAAATAAAGTTTTTTTTTTATCTTTTAAGTGACCAATGTTCGGGATACAAGGGTGCGTTCGATGTCTGGCAATCTGTGATATCGTTGTATACAGGTCTCGTTATGGAAGTTCACAAGTGGCTGTAGTCGGCCTTAGATTTCTGGGTGTATGAGGATTCATGGAACCAAAGAAAGTAGCTGAGTTTGAAACAACCCTCTTTCTTTGTCTTTTCCTACGACTAAAAGCCTTGCTTTTTGTACCGCAGTTTCGGACACTCAAAAAAGAATCAATGTCCACCAGCTCTCCTGCACCCGAAACTGTTAGCAAGCGAGGACCACACAAAATAATCCATAAGATTAGTAGCCAAAAAGGTAACGAGATCCTGCACTTTGTACTTTCAAAATTTCCCTGTTCAAAATAAAATAAAAATTACCCCACTGGACGAAAAAAAGGAACGCCGTTACTCTTTCCGTTCCAGTAAAAATGTAACGCGTTCCCGTTCCAGTTCCAGCGATGCAAAATGGAACGGCGGCGTTCCTTCGTTCCTCCTAAAAGGAACGCGTTCCAGGAACGCCGTTCCTTGGAACGCCGTTCCGTACAACACTGCACGGACGTCAGCGCAGAGCTTTTGCAGCGGCGAGGACCCGAAACACACTTGTTCGCTCGGGAGAATTGTGTTTCGGCGTCTCGCCGCAGCAGGGCGCCAGTCACGTGGCTCTTCTCTCATCCGTTGTCTGCCGCTCCCCCTTTTCCAATTCGGCGGCCGCTTCTCGTCGCAATCTGCCAGGCTTCGTCAGTACATAGGAGCGCTAGGGTTCGGGAAACTACTCCACCTCTTTACACTTAAGCAGAGCGAACGCTGGAGAGGATTTTATCCAATCTTATTACGGCTCCGCAGCCAATGAGATTGTTGCGTCAGTCGCCGACGCCTAGAACGAATCGCGAAGCAACAGGGCGGAGAATAAAAATCGAGGTGATTTAAATCAAGATTTATATCAGACAGGCTTTACTGCGATGATTTAATCGAATCTTGCCAACAAAAATGATACCGAAAATGTTTTATTTGCCGTTGTTCTTTCACTTGTTGCTTTTCTGGACATTTGGTTTGCATTTAAATCCAATGATATTGAAGTCAGAAAATAGTCAGAAAGCACTTCATTTGGGAGTTATGTAACACCCTACTCTGAGCAAATCAAAACGCGAAAGAAAAATAAAATAAAGCCTTTTCACTAACTAAAAATGAAGCCGTTTTTGTCCTAGTATGGCGGGATTCACATACGTAAAAATTAAACTGTACTTTAAATTTACAGCAATTCTTTCTTCCTCACTCGTTTTCCGTGATCGGCAGGATTTATGAACAGTCTCCAGCGATTAAATATGTTACGTGATATAGAATCGCCATGCTCTAACTGCGGGGATTTAAATAAAATTATCCGATGTAAATTAAATACATATGATTTAAATTAAATACATATGATTCATTTGATTTTTTTTAATTATTCTTTCTCCACTTAGCGGAGCAAGAAGCATGACTGAACACTCGTGCCCATAATTCGTGACGCGTGCTGGACCGCGAAGGATGACAAAGAATTCAGTCCACAACGCCTTGTCAGATAAACACCGAGCTCCGTCGAAAACAAGCTGGATAAAGCGGCCCCTAATAGTTTTACCTCCTCGCCAATAAACCTTCCATTACTGACACGCAAAAAAAAAAAAAAAGGGGAGCACCCACCCACTTACACGAGGGAAAAGGAGGGAGGTGGTTCAAGACGCACGCAACAGTCCTTTAAATTTCGCAACAATGTATGGAGAGAATAAACGAACGTTGGGCGCTGAACCGCCCACGGTTCCTAACCCCTTATCCGTCCTCCCTAACTTCCGCATCAATAAATCGATACCGCCTAGAACTGAGAAGAACAGCTCGGACTAGGAAAGCCCGCACGCTCGGTCGACTCCCATCACCGCAGCCACGGTTGGCGCGGACGACCGGAAGTGGTTGTGACGTCATTCAGAAGCATCCATGACGTCACGGGGCGTCGCCGCGCGGCGTCTGGAACTCGAGCCAGGGTTGAACGGACTCCCAACAACCCCGGGAAGTCGTACGGACGCCCTCCGACGGCCAAAAACAACACGCGGAACGAGACTTTTTTTTCTTCTTTATTTTGCGGGACGGCATTGAAAAAATAACTTGGAAGTGGAATTTGAAAACAGATGCGTCAACAGAATGCGGCCTTAATTCACGTTAACTAAATATTAGAACAAGAAAAAATTGTAATAACGTAATTTTCCTTATTGGTTCGGGGAGCATAGTAAACTCCTCCACTGCGCATAAAAAAGAAAAAAAAATCGCGGCAGTTGGGAGGTTTCATGACTTTTCAAAAACAGTAAGCATGAGCGGCTTATCGATTTTCTTTGTTAACTATGCTGTTCCAATTTTAAGTGCGACCACCGCAGAAACTTCCAGAGGCTTTCAGCTTCCCTCCGCCACGCATGCGAGCACCCGTGCAGAGCAAGCACTGCTCAAGCAACTTGCTTGTGTTTTGTAGCTTCCGGCTCTGCTCTCACATAAGGTCAAACAAAACTACAGACTAGATGATTGTCGTTTTTTTTAATACATTTCTTATATAATTCAGGAAACTGGTTTGATTTAAGGAGTTAGAAGTCTTTGAGCTTATTAATGCGCGAAGAGCATGTTGGTGCGGGTCAGGATTGAAGAAAGAATTAACAAGACGAAGACGACACAACCACATCTTTCAACGTGGTTGTGTCGTCTTCGTCTTGTTCATTCGTTCTTAATCGAGACACCTGCCATCTTTAGTTTTTTTTTTGTTTTTTGTTTTCCTTTTCAGACAATGATTTTGCAAGTTGCACAAAAAAACAGCGAAATACAAAAAAAAAAAAAGAAGCTCGCGTCCGTTTTTTTGTATTTGTATTATGCAAGTTTGACGTGCAACGTCAGTTAGTCACGGCCACGACTACCCATTTACAGAAAACAATAGATCTTTTTCGAGTACGTTTCTGCGCATGCGTACACCGCCTCTCCTGGCCTTGCTTCCCGCTGTCGCCATTTTCGCGAGGCAAAGTTCCCGTCGACGAACATATTCAACACCTATCTTCGCGCGTATTTCGTCTTTAATATTTTTTTCGATTTTTGTTGGAGTGCACGCTATACTTCGTTTCACCTTATGTTGTACCGCAGCGAAGGCTAGAAGCGCGAGCTCATAGCGTTGGCAGCCGCTCTTACGTCACGAGAGCTTGTGCCGCCGAGATGTGCCCCAGAGCAAGGAGCTCTGCGCTTGTAGCCTTTCCTGCGGTACATCATAAGGTGGAAACAGAGTATAGTATAGGGCATGAAAGGCAACGAAGATCAATACAACAGCATGATCCCAATGTATTCTGACGGGCGGAGGCAGTTGGAGGCTGCCCTTCATTTGTAGTTAGAAGACGATTCCCCAGACGGCGCTCGTTACTGGAACAAAAAAGGTCTATTGCGGCACCACATCTTGACCACGTTCAAGTTTCGTTCGTATCCCCCACTCCTAGAGAAACGGGCAATTTACCAAAAACGAAAAAAAAAAAAAAACTGTAGCCAAGAAAGAAACACAACACAAAATACCGAAAAAAAAGATCGGGATTTTGTTTCGTTTTACGAACCGGCATACGAGCCGTCCGGAACCAACCCAACGTGGTGCCAGTGTCACGTGGCCTTGAGAAGGGGGCGCAAACGACGCGCGAAGGGCACAGTCACGTGACAGGGTCAGAGCGCCGGATCGGGTTTGGGGGGGGGGGGGGGAGGTGCCTCATAGTATAGCATCCGCTGTTGTCCACCGTAAGGTCAAATAAAGTGTAGAAATTTGCTTAGCCGACGAGTTATGCTTCCCGCCACCCAATACGACGTGAACCGGTGCCGCTATTCGTCCTTGTATTCACTGACATTTAGGATATCGGGTTACCCGAGAGAAACAAAAAATAAAAAATAAAACCGAACACAGACGCACTGAAAGCAGAAAAATATATGATTATATAATCGATATTCGAGACGACGACACGTCGGTTCTGTTCGCTCGTCAGTGCCAGAAGCTGCTCCTCTTTTCCGTTACATTAATTGCTCGGCAAGAATCCGATTGCGATGTGGGCAGGAGCAAAAAAAAGTATTTAGAAGCTAAAAAAAAAAAAAATCTTACAGTAAACACACAGTAAGACAAACCTTGCTGAAAGCCACGCCAAATGTGGAACGACTATTACTACTTTCCGTTCGCTCCCATAACTAACACTGCGGTGGAAACGACCTGCTCGTTGGACGAGACGTGCGGTGGAAACGACCCTACTCGTTGGACGAGACGTGCGTTTGCCATTAATCGCATGATTGATTGATTGGCTGATTAGTTGGACGATCGCGTAGTTGTCATCGTACTGCCAGCTTAGAGGCTAACGGAGTATTCGACACTTCCAGCGATGGCGGTACCCCGGCGTGAGAATCGGCTCCCTAGCTCCAGGATGATTGCCTTCAGAATGAAGGTGCTTGCTTAAAGGGACACTGACAGGGTGTTTATGCTCTCCGAGGTTTTTAGTTGTACATGACATATGAGAGCCCAACTACCCAAAACACAATTTGCGACTCGAAATTCGGTTTCTTTCCGCCCGAAAACCGCCGATCAAGAACTGGCCGGTTCGAGTCTCGCTCACTCTCTTTTCCGTGGTCACGGGCCGTTTTCGAAGTTATCGATGCGACTACCAAATTTAATGAAAGTCGTTGGTCACTGAAGGCACACACTCAATATTAAAAATAGAAAAAAATATGAAACCCATTTTTTGTGGCTTCTAAAAAGCTGCAAATACGTTGATTGAAAAAAAAGTTCCACAGAGAACCGGAAGCATTCTGTGCGTGCGTCGTTTCGCGTATCGTGGGACTCGCGGGGACGGCGATGGCAGCGGACGACGGGCGCGGGACCTCTACTTCAGAACTGTCGTTCGCAGTACCGGCGAATTCTGTCTGCCTTTAAAAGAGAAATTTGGGACTGATCAAAAGAATTGGTATTCATCCCGTACGACACGCCCGACCGCCCGACCACCAAAACGATTTGCACGAAGACGTGGCCGAGTCGTCGCTCCCTTCTCGTGGCTGAAGACATCGCTCGCGCAAACTTCAAGCACGACGCGTCTACTTCGAGTTGAATATGCACGCGTACGATTTCTTTACTAGGTGCGAATGTCGCCAATACGTGGTGCTTCCCGACTTCGACCCGGGAGTGCTTTTGCTGGAGGAAAATCGGCAGCAAACTTTCCAACTTACAATTTACCGGCAGAAGTATTACTAAGGAAAGAGATCCCCCTGTCACGTGATCCCCCGTAGCTCAGTGGGTACGACGTCCGCTTCACACGCGGCAGGACCGGGTTCGATCCCCGATGATGGCACTTTTTTTTCTTTTTCAAACATTTTTCGATGTTTACCTTTCTTTCTTTTTACAATTATCACTGAAGAAACAAACAAAAATTAACAAACAAATGTTGTGGACGAAACGTCGCTGAATTAAATGGGGATGGGATTTCCTTTTTGACACCTGCGAACTCAATGTAATCACTTTCCACAAAATGCAAAGAGCATATAAATCAGGTAGCGTCCGCTTTCCGAGGTGCTCGCAAAATGTTCTACAGGAATTGCAGCCAGCCATTGGTCCCGATCCCGTTGATATTTCGGAAACTCTGTCGCACAATGCCACTTTTTTTTTTCGGACGCAGGACGTGTGAGCCAGCTCTTCACGCAACATCTTGGGTGTATTCTTTTCGGAGTCGATCATGAAAATTAACCACGGGCACTCGCTACTCATCTCCAACTCCTCAATGTACGTAACAACTCATCTTGGAGTACAGAACAGCGAGCGGAACAAACATAACTGCAAAAGAATCGCAAACAGTGCCCGCTAAAGCCGCATGTCGTCTGCTACGCCGAGGGGGAAAAAAAAGAGAGAAAAAAAGCGCACGGTCGGGTGTAGCCACGTGACTTCCGCCACTCCCGCTATCCTCTCCACTTCTCCGTTTCGGTTTCGATTTCGCGCAGTTGCGTTTTTTGGCTTTATTAAAAAAATACGCTACTCTGTTGCAAAATATTAATTGGGTAGTCCTCCGACACCATAATGAAGCGCCTGGCAAAAAATGAAAAAAAATTTTTTGGGAGGTGTCAGTGTCCTTTAAACACTTCCTGACGTGGAAGTAAGATGTCAGGCTCTTAATTATATAGATCGCATTTCACAAAATTAGGATTACTTGAGCGTCGTACACTCAACCTCGTATCGTGCGATACAGTCATTGTAATGGCAACTATAGTCGGTGACAGGTCAAGAACGAAGTGGAAGCTCCTCCCATTCATTTCCACTTCAGCAGAGCGAACGGTGGAGAGGAGGTCGCTTCCTCTCCAGCGTTTGCTCCACTAAAGTGGAAAGAGGTGGAGAGGAGCTTCCACTTCGTTCTTGACCTGTCACCCACTATAGTGAGCCACCTATATAGGCCACGAGAATGGCAAATAGGCGTTGCAAGCTACCGCCAGTAACAAAAGGTACAACCATAATATCCATCCATCCATAATACAACTTCACTTTCTACAAAAAAAAAGAGAGAAATTGATTTTTTTACAGAATGATAAATACTGTATGTGCTCTATCCTTAAAAAAGCTAAGAAACTACGTTACGGCCCCAACATAAACCCTTACGGCAGTAAAAATGGACGTTAAGCCACACTCCATTTCGCCTCGCGATGGAGCCGCGGTAGACCCTACAAGCCGCCGCAGCCAATCCAGCGTTGCGAAAGTATCACGTGACACTCACACGGCACAAGATTGGCTTTGGTGGCTTGCAGCGCCCTCTGCTGTCCATTTTGAGGTGAAACAGGTATGCTATCTATAGATGCGCCCAAGACGAGAAATCGAAAAGAAGAGACGGTTCAACAACTGGCAAAAAGGTTGTGACATTCGAAAGGCTCTTACGACAATCCTCACAACCATCTGCGCGGACGTTTTTTTTCTTTGTTTTTTTTTATTTCATTTTGGCGCGCTTTCGCAAAGCAAAAACAGTCATAAAAACACAAAAAAAAACAGTAAGAAAAAAGAAACCATACTGTCGCAAACGGCAGGATGACGTTGTGACGTTTACGATCACAGTTCTGCTACTTTAGCGCGACGACGAAAGACGGCGTTCTTGGCGACGACTCGAGCCACTTTTCCGCAGTACTGCTTTTTGCGACCGGTTTTCGTGGTCGTCCAAGGAACGGAATCCAACAGTCGAGAAATCACGTGGGCAGGAAACCGCTCACATTAAAACTTTTTAACCATCCCATCCAAACAACTTGGAACCCTCCAGGCAGCGACTATGCTGCCTGGAGGGCTCCAAATATCGTCGAAATATCGCACGCACTATCATATTAGCCGGCCAAAATATTACGAAAAGTTACATTAGCCGGTCAGCATCTTACAGTGAAGTTACATTCAAAGGCCGACCTATAGAATCGTCTTCTACCGGGAAGAAAACCGGTTTCCAGTTTTCGTCTCTCCATTCCCTTTCGCCCTCTTCTCTCCACAGAAAAGTGTATCTGACCTTTAACCGGTCAATACCGTACACTAAAGTTGCATTAGCCGGTCAATTTCTTGCATTAAAATTATATAAGCAGGTCAATTTTTTTTGAAGACACAGTAACCAGCCAACTATTACTCAAAATTACATTACTCAGTCAACATCTCACGGAAGTTACATTAACCCTACAACATATCTTACACAAAGTTACATTAACCGGTCAACATATTCCGCGAAAGTTAAAATAACCGGTCAAATTGCTACAGTAACCGAGGTGCACGAGACGGAAGTAGAGGGCCATCTGGTAGCAAGTTCAACGCGGTGCATACGTGCAAGGTAACGATCATACATCCAGCGACAACGGAATATTCTCCCTAGTAAAGCACACACATCTAAACAGCGAGCAATCACCTAACCAATCAATCCCCCCTCCCCCGCCTCCCTAATAAAGTACCACACCTAAATAGCGAGCAATCACCTAACCAAACAACCCCCCCCCTCCCCAGCAAACTAGCCGCTTTCACAACTCCACATCTCGTAAAGAGTTCCAAGTCGCCAAGTACTATACAGAACTATGAGTATATTTTCCGAGCCCGCTGCAGCACACCTAGCCGCGATTAATGAACCCCGCCCGCGGAAACTGATGTTCAGTTATGATGGAGCCCTCCGTTCCCTTCAAAATTGTCGATAATATGAGTCGTCCATAAAAACGAGGCCAAAATGCCTCGTTCTTGCGCCGAGGTATACACCGAGGTACCCATATCAACGGAGTTCATATTAACGAGACATTACTCTATATGATTAGGGTCCTTCGTTTTCGGGTTTTATCATTTTTCAAAAATCGAGGGGGGGGGGGGATGAATCGGGCGCTTTGTTCCAAGGCTGGCTGATCGTGGAGACATCGGGGTCTTCAATACATTATGCTGAAATTCGGGATTTTCAGATAATACTTCGAAATATGTAAGTATAAATAACAACAAAGAGCATTGATCAGTTTTAATACATATAAAACGTTTTTCTTTCTTTTTACAGACAATTTATTTAACATAGAGGAACATGGTATAATATTTCACTTGGGCTTTTCCATTTTTGTTTTTAAATAATCCTCGTTGTTTACATAACGTCCTACATGCAATAGTATCTCTGTCTCCACCCTAGTCCTGGCGGGTCTTTGGACATCCTACATAATTGCAATGCACAACAATATCAGTTCAGTTCGAAGGAAACAAAATATCCGCTGCTCCTTTCAAAACAAAGTATTGATAGTAGTTAGTGCCGGATGAAACCGAGAGAGAAGGGCAAAGGATACTTCACAATAGACATAAAAAACAACAATTGCGGGCCTCGATCTATGCCACCGCAGGTCACTGAAGCTAACAGAATCTAGGTTCGTTTCCAAGGTCTGGAGCACACGTGTCTACAAACACCTGCATTTACTAATAATATTTTTTATTATTTTTTATTCGGAGCAGAGCTAATTTTGAGAAAATGGGGTTCACAAATTTTGGGAAAATCGAGGTTTCGCAACCTCGGATCTTCAACGAAAACATGTGCTCGGAAGAGCTGAACACTAATTGTCTCCTCTTTGCAGGAAATATCTATAGTGCCCCGGATACCCTTTAGGTGTCTGGCGAATACATCTGACCAGGATGCCCTGCATATGCTACCAATGACTGATACCCAGAGTACCGTATAGGCAACCTGCAATGCTGTTTGGTTTGGCGCTATCTAGCGACTGAAGCAAGAAACATTGGGTATGCCTGGGAGTGGCGGCTGCATTGTTCAAACGTGAGCTATTACTCTGGTGGCGCCGCTTAGCCTAGCGTCTGAAGCAAGAAATACTGGGTAGGCCAGGAAGCCGTGATCGCATAACATGCCAGTACGGCGGAAGCTACGGCCCTGGCGGGCCAATCGGAACGTGACTGCGTATCACCGGAGTGCGCTTTTACTGCGAAGTATCAAGCTTTTCGCTGCGTCATGCTCCAATATGTGTGCGTTGCGCTCGTATACGTAGCGCACATCGAAGCCATCGGCACGCAATGTGGGGCTTATCATTCACCCTTTGCCAAATTACAACGAGACAGGGTATAACCGTGGGCACTCATTCTGCTGGCGCTACCTCGCTGTTGCCGGCTGGCAATACCGCCTCGCAGCGATACACTTGGGTATGGCGTTACCAAGTTCTCCATATCCAGAAAAAGGAGGAAAAAACGCCATACGTAGCGGACCAGACAGACTAAAGCCACACCGACTGACCAGTAAACGGAAGTGATGACAAAATGTGAAACACGAAACGAACGGCTCGATTCGTCCGAGCACGCAGTTACCCCGACGAATCTCAATGCCACTACGATTAAATACTGCACTCGCCACACAAATCACGAATAACGACTTGTCCGGGAGGGCAAGCCCATAACCCAGTTTGCCGCGACACAGATAGCACAGCGTGCCTCTCGGATGAATTGACAAGCAAGCGGAGCGCAGAACATGCCGATAGCGAGGTGGCAACAATAAGAGTAATAATGATAACAACAATAATAATACAGTGATGGCGCAGGCGAGCTGGTATAAGTTTGACATTTTCTTATGATATCTGAGAATGGGAGGAGCAACTTGAAGCAACATAATAGATGAAACAGGAAAAGGCGAGAGAAACCAACACCTCGACGCTTATTTAGTGACCTGTCTCCACATATATCGTACTTTCCGAACCATAGTCCGCAGTAAAATTTTTTAATCAAAAATGAGTTTTTTTTTGTTGTTTTTATTCGATAGTTTGCACGCAATTCTTATACGCATTCCACATCGAAAAATGCAACGTGCACCACACAACAAAGGCCCTGGCCTACCTCTCAGAACTGGAGGCACTCATTCTCCGAGAAACGAAAACTAGAGAACTAAAACCACTGGTTTCTGCCGACGACAAAAACCAAGACTGTTGGTTTCCATTGTCTTTTGCCTCCTACTACGTTGGTTGCTTCGAGTTTCTCCACCCAATCTCGCATGTATTAAGAAAATGACACATAAATAAATATTAAGCAAGCAACCAAAAGATAGGCCAAGAAGAACTTGCCGTTGACGAATGGCGGCGGACGCTCCGTCAATGCCGGCAGTTGCACGAGCATGTAAGACATGGACGACGAGCTCTTGAACACAAACTTCGAAATCTTGGCGGTTGGACTGCGTCGCAAAAAACACGAAGCAAAAAACAAAAAAAAAAAATCGAGCGCCGAAGCACCAAAACTGAAACTCAACCACACGGCACCGTACACCACAGCACAGTTGATCGTAGCAGACGGTCGCGAACTAGTCCAAAGTAGCAGACGACGAAACTGTGTTTCTTTCCTTCAGCAGCGACAAGACAATTTTTCGTGACATTTCTCTCATTTTCTTTTCTCTCTCTCTCGCGCGCTATAGTTACGAGAAAGAAAAAAAATAAAGAAAATAAAAAAAGTTCAGTAGGTATTCCAGCTCACGAGGTGACGAATTCCTCAGGAGACGTAACGCGGCGAAATGCGAGCACGTACGCTATAAAATGACATCATCGGGGAAAAGAAAAAGAAAAAAGAAGTAGCAACACCTCGACTTTAGAAGAAACACCGCAGCGCGCACTCGAAGAGACTTGACTCCAATAGCAGACGACACACGCTCGCAGGAGCGGGACGGCGACGGACGGAGAAAAAATACTTGGCTGATGATGATGATAGTTGCTCCGGAACCCCGCTCGCGCCATCTGGACGCTATACGGTGAAACTGCCGGCATTCCGCGCAAAACGTTTCAGGCAGTAACGAAGAATGAGATTGTGAGTTGAATAAGTTAACGCGATTATTATTATTATTGTCAGACTTTAGGAACGCAGGCGTGTGTGTGATACGAAGACACTTAGCTTGCCTTCATTTTAAATTATGGCGTCTCCTGAGCCTCGAGGCATGTTGTAGTTCAGTCAGTAACTATAGCCTCAATTTGTGATTACGATTACTGATTAACGCGCCGCGCCGCCCCAGCACCCCCCCCTCCCTCCCCGGAAAAAAAGAAACGTTTTTTGTTGTGAAAAAACTCAGTCCGAGATTGCATTGCATACCCCCCGCCCCCAAACATAAAGGAAAACACGACAAGGCGGGAGTTGTGTAGCCATCTTCAAGGTTAACCGATATTACCTCCATAGTGAGAAAGCTACCTTCTCTAAGTCGAGGTACAGATATTAAAATTCCAATCTCAGAAAGAACCCACAATTGCCCAACCACGCTTTCAACAAACGCAGAAAGTTTTCCACACCAGAAAAACGACTCCCCCTGAAATACAAGCATTGTAAAAAGGGATAAAAGAACAAAAGAAAAAAAAACAAAGCAAAACATAATTTAAATTAACGTATTAAAAAAAAACTAGAAAAAAATCAATTTCGCAAGTTCGTGTTGCCGGAATGAGGTTTCGGCATTCCGAAACACAACGCAACAAACACCAACACCGTTGCAACGCGGCGCGACGTAACCCAGGATATGCGGATAGGTCTCTTACGAAATCGAAAGATGACGTCATAACCGGCAGACACGTGGTCGTCGGAGCACAGCTCATATCTATCGGTGTAGATGCGCATGAACTTTATATGTATATATATATATATATATATATATATATATATATATATATATATATATATATATATATATATATATATATATATATATATATATATATATATATAAAGTGGGAAGTTCCTGGTCGATTTAAACTTCCTTCCCCTTCGAATGATATCATTTTACAAACAACAACGTAGATGTAAAGAAAAAAAGAAAAGAAGAAGCGGCTTACGGAAAGGAGTCACCTCCGGTTATTGGAAACATCGGATATACGAGACACTTCCTCGCGACCAGGGACTCGCACTTCACAAGTGACAGGTGTCAACTAGGAAGTCTTTACGGTATTTAGAAATATGCAAAAAGAAACAAAGCACCGGAAGCCCAAAGCTGGGAGATAGGATCGCATGTTGACGTTCGCCGCCGTTTTCCTTCTTGACGCAGAATGAATTTTAAAAGAAACGCCGATTACCACCCTTGTGACAGAAACACTGATATATAAACTACCAATACTGTAAGGAAATAAAATGCGCGTTTCCAGAGAACCTTCCTATGTTGTAACTGAATTCAAAGGTGTGTCTTCTCAGCTGGTAAAAAGAGATCTTAAAATAATTTCGAACATTGACGTTTGGAGCGTACACCAGCAAGCTGTACAGAAAATATCAGAGAAAGAAAAAGTATGCACAAAAAGTATCGTCCGGTGAACATCAGAATGCATACTCGAGGCGTAGTTACTCCAGTTACTATCACAGTTCCACGAAAAACAACGGTTACTATAACAGTAGCGCACATTATGGGCGCAGCAGGTCACAGTACACTGGATAATTCCAACCCGGATCTCAAAGAACCGCGCAGTGACTCAACGTCCGGATCGAAAGAGCGACCTAAAGTGCTGGACGAATGAAAATAAGTTTAAAACAAGAAAGAAAAGGAAGAGTAAAACAATAACCCTCGATACACCCCGATGTAAATGCAGTAAGGCCTCTACGGCTTAAGCAACATGATACGGAAATAAAGATAATATAATGCTAATTAAGAGGGGTTTAAAAGCACATTAGGATGATACTTCAAAAGGGTACTCAAGTGGATTATCAGATCGTCTATTTATTGTCATAACTCAATCTACGGCGCTAAGCATACTAAGAAACCCGAAACCACATTCAAGAGCGGCAGATTTCCCTATCGAAAATCCAATCAAAGATCGTGCCACGCCTCTTTCTGCGCCGTGGCGCAGAACACCAGAGGGCGCCATCGGACGGGAAGGAAGCAGGGTAGGCACGCGACAGCCAATCACGAGAGAGCGGCTTCCCGGCGGACTTAATTTGTTTAATGCGTGCGTATTCGAAAATTTACTCCGCCGAGAAGCCGTCATACGTGATTGGCTGTCGCGTGCTCTACCCTGCTGCCTTCCCGTCTGACGGTGACCCTGGTTTCAGCGCCACGGCGTAGAAAGGGGGCGTGGCACGATCTTTGATTGGATTTTTAATAGGGAAATTGGCCGCCCTTTAATGTAATTTCGGGTTTTGGGGATGCTTAGAACCCGTAGATTGAGTCTTGAAAATAAATAGATGACCTCAGGATCCACTTGAGTGACCCTTAAAGTGCACATGCTTTTTACAAATGTTTTGCTGTACAGAATGCAAAACAGTTATCCAGTTTAAACGGACGAGTGCCGGTTGTTTCCATTCCGTTTTATGAACGAGTATAAAAGGCAATCATCCCAAAATACCGACTGGGTGAAATGTAAGCATATGGAGCCCCAGTACGGGGTCTTAAGTTTGGTGCAAACCTCTATGAATAAGTTACGACAGTGCACCAATGTTGTGTTAGAGCAAAATAAGCCTGGGGTGCAGCATGGTTTCACTTCAAAGACCAACGTTGAAACAAACCCCTCCGTCCTACCATATTGCTACAACATAATTGACTTTAAATTGAGTTTTGCAAGGAGCCCAGATGCATCATAAGTGTTTACAATCTGTCTTACGCTTGTGAACAAAATTAACCGGATACTTGGGATTCAAAATAGTTGACCACAACTGCTGGCTTCCAACTTGCAGACAATTGCAAAAGATTAATGAACTCGAGTGAGTCACTCTTTTTAATGACTGAGAGGACTTCAGAAAGATTCAATTGTAGAGATTTTGTGATAGATGCGATATACTGCATTCTTTACCAGCAAAGAATAATAGATTCCACAAATTCCAAATACTAATAATTATTTCCACTCAAGGTCAGAATCCTGGATATGCCCCTAACAGCCAATGCCTAAACAAATATTTATAGCGAGGATGGTAGGCATGTATTGAAATATTAGTAGCTACGAGTACATAGAAACACCACAACTGTGTAACAATATACACATTTTAACATACCACACCAGAGCCAAACTAAAACACCCGACATATCTGAATGTTGCTTGTGATTCACCGACGAGATTTTCAAAAGATGACCCATAAACACTGGGCTGAAAACCCTCGTAAGTCATAACTCTTGCAAACTCCTACAGTGCACTATCAGACCAGGCAACTGAAGTAGCTAGGCACACATTTCAACACCAGATAAGATCCTTGAGGAACAAGGGCAAAAAATATTCCCAACCTTCAAGGAGCTTGCTATCGATAATAGATAAGACTTGCTTGCTGCGAGTAGTGAAATCTATAAAAACTGTCGCTTCCAAGAATGCAGATGTTTGATTGGAATGGCATGGACCAAGCAGCGGAGTAGGACACAAAACGTCCACATCTCTAAACGGTGTCTGCACGGTGATGTGTGGAGAATATCTCACGCTGCAAGGTAACACTTTCTGCGTTGAAGGGGCACTGAAGTCATTCTTGAAAAAGGTTGTTTTCGATCTTGTATTGTTAAAATGTGTTAGTTCCCACATATACCAAGTTCTCTATTACAAAACCGCCTATTCATCTCAGGGCAATAGAAAAACATGTGGACTCTTTTCTCTCACGGACTACATTGTGTGGACCAATGGAAGCCCTACAATACACGCAGATTCCTAATGATTTTATTACAACTTGTTTTGAAGAGAGTCTGACAGGTACACATTCGGATAAGACTCCTCTTTTTCTCCGGGGCAAAGCCATCGCTTGCAACTCGCCGACAAGCGCCCTTCGTCGACCCTTTCACTCGGAAGAAAATTCTTCCCAAAAGGGAGTGTCAGGACACTTTGAACACACTTTTAACGAGGAAATAGCTACCTACGATTGTGATTTCGGGTTTGTTGGGATGCTTAGAGCATCTAGATTTACTTGTCACCACAAAAGGACAATTTCAGAATCGACTTCAATGCCCCTTTAACTGTCCAACAGCCACAACGACCACTGAAAGCAGCCTCATTTGTAGTGATGCGGAAAGTTAACCTCATCCCATCAAAAAGTAAATACTGTAAACAACTTTATTTTTACAGGCCCAATATTTCACGAATTTAGCGAAATGTTGGTTTTTAGAATATTTTGCAGGCAGAAAATGCTGTGACTTGTGATTGATATCCAATATATTCGTTACTGTGGGTTGATATGCATGTGCACTACCAATTTTTCACCATATTTTAGAACATGCAAAGATTTAGTGTTTACAGTAATGCATGCAGACAAATGGAGGCCAATACTTAGATCATACATACAGACCTGCCAAGTACCTGGATACAAAAATAGGGAGACCATGCAAACGGGGGGGGGGGGGGGGCGGGTCAATAAGTTTAGTAGTTGCGGATTTCGCAGCCTTCAAAAAGTCATGCGAGTATGGCTGGCTGTATCAGGGGCCAGGCTGGCCCCTGATACAGCCAGCCATACTCGACTTAATTGCAAACGACACAGAAAGCAAAATGTATTCCTTTCTTTGATTCGATAACACAGCGAAATTCAGTGCTATACTGCTTCAAAAAACTTGGAGATATTTTTTGCGCTCTTTAGAGAGGGCCATCCTAGAGTACGCAACGAGAACACAGTTGACAAAGAATAAAGGCTTACGTTATCAGCAGAACCAGAAGTATACTGAACAGTTAGCAAAACCGGTAAAACTGCTTGGTCTAGAAAAGTATGCTTCTCAGATTGCAGCGCCACGCTTGCGGAGGGCCGAGCTAGCCGAGCATTCAGTGAACGAATCGTCATCCGCTACGGTGCAACACGGCGGCGCTGCGATACGTAAGAACAAGTTTGATTACGATGGCGATTGGCTTGAGCTCGCGTACTGAGTTTCCTTTTGGCGTGGCCAGACCAGCAACCGATTTCCCGCTAAAACTTATAAAAAAAAAGTTTAAACGGGGAAAATTTTATATTTCCGGGAGATTTTACCATCAATCGTACAACCGTACAAGACGGTCCAAATCCGTACATTGTACGGGTAATCCGGGAGACTTGGCAGGTCTGTACATACCATTATGTCAACGAGCGGCATAATAAACCCACTGAGCAACAAAAGCAATCTTCTAGTCCTCAACAAATTGTGCTCCGGAAGGAAGCTAGCTTTCCTCCTAATAGCAATGAACACTCAGGGTGTCTAGCAAATTACTATTTTGAAATTCCCCGACTTTTCCTGGATTTCTCTGACAATTTTAGGTGAAATTCCCTGACCACTGTAGAAGCGGTTAAACATACAAGACCATTACAACACAAGGCTTTTTTTTTTTTTTTGTAGAGAGCACAATTATAATCAGCAAAAATTAGGGTATTTGACTAGAGTGTCTAAAGTTGCACAAAGTTTATGCAAACACAATCTGCTCTAGCTGCTTAAGAGGGTAAGCCATTTTTCTTGCAGGAGGCTGGCCACCCTTAGTGATTCATTGAGCAGCCTTAGCTTCTTTTCTTCTAGTTTTTTCACAAAAGCAGCCACTCTTTTCTTTTTTTTTCTGAGCATCTGACTCCCCTGACTTTCTTCCTTCTTTTTCTGTAATTTCTCTCTAAAGATGCTGTAGGAATCGCAAACCATCTGCACTATCTTGTCAGTGATTTCAACCTCGTCCACGTCATCTGCTGCCAACAGAGCGTCGTGCACCACTCGCTGCACTATGAGTGATTCTTCTTTCAAGTTTTCAACAATGCACTCCTTGTTGGCTGAAAAGCCTCTTCCTGTGGCAGCATTGCTGTGAGACAAGCATAGAATGATCTTGATGAAAGACAGCAGCTCCTTGTGATCATGCGAGCAGAGATCTTACCACAGAACGTCCAGCCTCTGTTTTTCCTGTCAAAATATTTCAGTTTTTCCTGTGCAAGGCCCAGTGAACAGAGCTCTACATAGGAACGATGGGCCCGTTTTGCTTGTAGACCAGTCAGTCACTGGTCTTCTGCAGCATCTTCTGAAAGCACTTCAAGTGTGAGGGCCATTTGTTTGCCGCCAGCCTCCGGAGACAATGTGAATGCTGGATCCAAGCAGCTGGCACCCCTAGTTAGTTTTTGCTTCAATGGTGACCTCTTCATCACCTTTCGGGAGCACACCTTAATGAAGGAAAATGAGTCTTTCCTGAATTTGAGCAATGTAAGCTGTAATAGCTTGGGCGCCTTGCAGAGCTTGTTCTTTGCCGTAAACCCAACGTCAAGGGCTGCTACAGCTTTAGAGTTCTTGGGTTTTTCCAGGTAAACCTTCAGTAGCTCAAGGGGCATGTCTGCAGGATTCAGGATTTCCTTCCCGAGAATTCTTTCAAGCAGCGACCGCACAATGTTATACAGTGTCGTCGAAAGAAAGGGAACCATTGGCTTGTCAGTCTGAAATTCTGCCAAAAATGGCTCCAGTTTTTTAGCAATCGATAGCATGAAGGCTAGTTTTGCCGGCAACAGCCGATCACCAACTGCGTTCACGACGGCTCTAGGCATCGTCGGCCGCTTGTTTGCCTTTGCTGAGCACTCGACAAACTTTACCCAGTGTGGAAGAACTTGTAATGCCCTGCTGATGACCTTGCCGTTTTAGAGCCACCTTACTGCACAAATCTTAAGAGGAAATAATGTGCCCCCGGTGAAGTTGGTATAATAGGCATGACGAGCAGGCACATATCGGAAGGGGTTGTAGCTGCTGCGAAGAAATGCTACTACATCCAAACCAGTTGCACCATGGCACGATTTATTAAGTGCAGCCCACAACTTCCAACGTCCAGAATACTGTGGCTCTCGTCAGATTACTTCAGTTCTTCCTTGAGCGACCTTAGAAACTTCAAGTTTACGTTTGGACCACCCATGGAAACTTGTAGTATCTTCGCTTGCTTGATCGGTTCTGTGGCCTCCCTGAATGCTGATGCCAGGTCCTCCGCACAGGTCTGGCCAAGGAAGCACAAAGTGAGGTACTGCGTCTTCACAGTGCCGTTGGTACCGTCGCCCCAATATCGGACAAGCACATCCACCTGTTGCTTCCGAGTTACTTTGTTGAGAGACTCGTCAAATGAAACAACTACGAAATTTACACTCGTGAAGCTTGATAACAGCTTAATCCGAAAGTAGGGTGCAATACCATGGCAGATGGTATATCCTACCTTGTCCTTCCCTAAATAAAGTGTTGTAGCGACTTCACACCAGGAAACATGAGAGGGAAGAGTGAGGCCGATCCTGCTGTAGAACGAAGGGATCCGCGAATCGCGACCAAGTTTAAGCGCCAAATTCTCTCGGCCTTTGTCACAGCGCCTTTCAGTAGGAAGCCACTCATCGAGGTCTTCACACTTGTTGTGGTGGTTGCAGGCTCCTCAGCGGCACATGTGCGACTAATGCTCTATTCCGGCCGAAACGTTTGTTGCTGCCATGAAAAATGACAGAAGTCTAGATTGGGGAAGGCTTGATTGGGACTTCAAAGTAGCAAGGTGCTTTTTGCTCAATGCCGTGACTGGAAACTACCATGTTTCCCAAGTTGCTCAAAGAAAACTTTTTTCGCACATTGAGCACTGTGAGGATAATTTTGCATGTGCTTAATTCAACTTGCATATTCCGAAATATTTGGGTTCGTCCAGTCCGGATTAAACAAGCATTTTCTTGCCGCCGACATCGTCAGTGAAGAGGCCACTTCCGGAAACATGATGAAAACACGACACTCAACCACACACGTCAATAATCGAATGGCAGCACTGCCGCATTGCCGCCAGATGCACACTTTCGGCTTAAGGCTTGGCTTGGATTGGGGTCCGAGGCTTTCCCATATGTTACTAAATCTAGTAGCTCTCACTGGATCTAGCCTAGTGTCGCGCCCTCAATCCAATCCAATGCATGGCTTGGATTTGTCGGCTGTTCCCCTTGCTTCGGGTAGCACACTCTACATCGGGTGAGCAGAGCCTGCGCTCTGCTCTAAGCAGAATTTATTGCATATTTTTCTGCCCCCAGGTCCTCAAGTCTCTGCTCAGGCCACTTGATGGCATTTCTGGCTCATTTTTTGCTGACTGGGCTCGCTTTTTGACAATATCCCTGACAATTCCCAATTTTTCCCAGTAGTTAAAATTTCCGACAATTACCGGTTTTCCCGGTCGCTAGACACCCTGACACTATTAGGTGCAGGGCCCAAAGCCCAACGTGCACTTGCAGCTCTGACAGAGGAAAAGGAGGGAAACCTACAAAATTTACCTTATTTTGAGATTTAGTGAGGATAAAGAAAAGAGAGTTGCAAAGAAGTGCTCGGCAGACTGCAGACTATGTAAACAAGTACACAGCATGGGAAAGTTGGCCTTCCACTGTCAAGTGCATCGTTTCTGAATGAACACAAGTTAATAATCAAAACTGCCAGACCGCAAATGCCCTGCGGATGGCAGGACAGTGTGCGCAGCAACTACTTTTATTGGTGAATGAAACGAGGTATGTGGGCTAATAAATATCCACACTTTAGCTGCTAAAATGTGTTAAGAACATTGCAATGCATGCATTGCTCCAAGTACAGTGCTAATCACACTTGTCATAACGCGCCAGCGTGCGGCTTTCTCCGGGAGCGCTAGACTGGTGGCATTCGCGGAAACTAAGCTAATCACGTAGCGCAACATGGATGGGCCCGCTCGAGGGGTGTCCTGCTCACTCTATCAGCTGGCGGCAAACGCGGAAGGCTGCTTGCACGCTTGTTACAAACATCATTGCTCGAAAAATAAACAAACTAAAGCATGAAGGCGTATCAACGATGTCGCCATAAACAAAACAAAATATATCATGAAGCACTTTACTTTTATCGCTTATCAAGCTGATAGAATGAGCAGGACACCCCTCGAGCGGGCCGTTCCATGTTGTGCCACGTGACTAGCTTAGCTTCCGCGAATGCCACCAGTCCAGCGCTCCCCGGAGAAAGCCGCACGCTCGCGCATTATAGACAAGTGTGATTAGCACTGTACAGAATGCAGAGCACAGTCACCGTGCCGACACATGCCTGCAATAAATCTTCGTTATGCCAAGTAACCGAGGTGGTACAATAAATTAATATCTCCAGATGCACCTGGTTAGATTGTAAGTTAGTTATAATACTAATCCACGATTGCTCTCCTGAGCAAGTGTGAGTTGATATAATAAAAAAACTGACAAACTGGTACACTGCAAACAACGGCGACAAGTGTCTATAATCACTGTCTTGTCACAAGGAGCTTTGTGATATTCCAGATGCAGTGGCATCCGACGACCGGATAACGTCGATAGTGTCACTGCCTTCCGAGACAAGCAAGTACGTCACAAACACAGCAAATGGAGATAGAGGTAGCAAATCTTTAAACATACCTCGCGCGAATCTTGCCAGCATGATGAGCAAAGTGATAAGTCATGCCAGACTTACCTAGAAAGAAAACGAAAAAAATTAATTATGATTCACTCGCGTTCACCGTCAGAGGTACCATCAACGGACCCTTAAATACTTTTGTTTGTCGTGCACTGAAGTTTACAAAGTACGTAGTGATCACGGTGGAGCTTGTCGAGCTTTCGAACCGCGACGACGATCACACACACACGAAAACCAACTAAGGTATCTCTAGTCGTTAGGCTAGTGAGACAGATTTCATCAGAATCGGAAAGCAACCCCAAAAGTATAATAAACCGATAACTGAGCACACACTTTGGAACACGGTGAACTAAACAGTAGTACGCTGCATCGATTGGTCAAGTCCTGAAACATACTGAACACTTCGCGATAACTTCCGAGATGTTTTAGCCGTCGCTCGGTTGGGAGCGAAAGACAAAACAAACGGTTCAAAAGCTGAAATTTCAGCTGTTCGAACGCGGATAACTTGAACCGATTCACCGGATAAGTTAGTCGGATCATAAACATGATATAACACGGCTCAACGCACTGCTTACAAACATTGCAACACAGCGAGCATCCGAGAGCAGCATCAGAAACACACACAAAAAAAACTGCCCGTTAGAATCACACGTCCCTCTGTTGCCGTGCAGTTACCTTATCGGTCTTTAGAAGTGATAACTCGTATCAAGTGCACATTTTGAAAGAGGCCCGACCGAACGCCTAGTGATTCACCTGTCAAAACTTTTGTTAAGCCTACAGATGGCAAAAGACCGTTAAGCGGCTTATTGAGACCGCCGAGGCCGGAGCTTCAAGCCGGTTGTCTGAAGGGTGTGAAAAGCACGCTCACCATCTTCGAGACGAAGTTGTGCTAAAGCTTCGGCAGTCGCTTGTGGGTCGGAATTACTACGGTGTCGCCTATGTCCGGAATTCGCGTACCTTCAAATTTCCACTGCCCGTGGCAGACATTACAGTCCCCGACCCCCACGCGAGACATATTCCGGAAGCTATTCAGGAGGAACTTTGAATGGTGGCGGCATCTGGCAGTGCTCCACCAAGGCTTTTGCAAACTTTCCATATTGTTTGCTGCTTTCAGGGCAGGTGGCGCGACCATCCAACACAACCGTAAAAATGGGATGTGCGAATAATGTGTGCGTGTATTTGCGCGCGCGCTCGCGTGTGTGCGTGTGTGCATGCCGGTGCACGCGCCTGCGTGCGCGCGCGTGTGTTGTATTCTAGTGATGGACCGAATCTGCCGAACTTCTGATTCGGCAAAGTTCGGCAAATGCCGAACTTTTGAAGGAAAGTTCGGCAAAGATTCGGCAAAAATTCGGCAAATGTCTGCGCACGCGCGAGAACGCGACGGGACCAAAGGGGCCGTGAATTGCAAATGGACGCCGTGCAGTCGTGCGGTTACTATCGTGCAGTGCACGGTGGTGCAGCGTAATTCAACCAACTCAAGCTCGTTGTGTACAATCAGTGGTTACGGCGAGGTGTGGAGTGAGTAGGCAACACGGTAACTTTGTTTGTGAGCGAGTGTGGTTCTCTTTAATATTTTGTGCCTCAAGGATAGAAAATCGACCAGTAATTTACGCAGTCCACTGCGCAAATAACAAATGATGCGGTCCATTCTGGATGACGTGATTTTAATTTGACATTTCCAGTGATGCAACGAGGTAGTTGAAACATTGGCCGACAATTACTTTAAAGCTGTTAGCTTGGCCCAGCTCGTTTGTCTACTTGTTTGTCTTGCCTCGGCGGGATCTGTAATGGATCCTCAATGCGTGACTTTTCGCGAGCGCGCGGTGCGAGCGCACGGGCTATGGCACGGGGTTGCGGGCCCAGCTTGTTTACGCTTCGCGAGAGCGAGAACTGAACTTTGCCGATAGCGCCTGCCTGGGAACAAGAAACCGCTCGTGTCTGTGTGGAAAGAAACCGCTCCGAACAGAACGATCGGAGGCACGCCACGAACGGCACGCAAAAGGACCTCACCATGTAATCAGAAGTTAACCACAGAAATAATAAACGTTATTTCATTTTTTTTTCTCAAATCAACGTCGCATTATTAAATAACGGAACGTCAGCACCCGGCCACGGCTGACAAAGCACTCCTCGCAATTATAACAATTCTGTTTTCGGCTCAGAAGTAGTGTGTGCCGCTGTGCTGCGCACTCTGCGCGAGTGTGTGGGCCGCCCTTAATTTGCGAGTCCAATGGCCATATTTTGTCCTTCCTGTATTATTTGTTCGTCCGCGTCTAAAACGTCAAACTGTTGTGTTTTGCGTCTATTCATTAACTCACGGAAAGTTAGCTGGCAGGCGCCTCAGCGTACGGGTTTGTAACCTTTCTGCCAGCCGCGCACGCTTCCCGTGTTCTACTATTTTGTACAAATAAAGATTGATTGAATGATAGATTGCTTTTTCAACTAGCGTTATTTCGCGATTTTTCTGTATCTGCATAAAACTAAACACGGAACTATAATGCTCGACGTTGCACATCCTATCTTCCTAAACGTTCGTGTGAATCCTAACACCAGAAACTGCCATTTTAAAGGTTAAAAACGAACCGTTGCTAATATGGGACGCACACTTTCATGCAAAGCTGACGTCAAGTCACTCAAATCGAAAAACATGCATATTTACAATAATAATATTATCTTTTCTGGTAAAGGCTCAGCAACCGTTGCATTCGGGTTTTGCGCACAGAACGGTGAGTCAGGACCCAGCGTTATTGCCCTCATTTTAACATTGTACACACACATGCAGGCTTGCGCTGATGATGCCTCAAAACCGAAACTCTCGTAGCGTGATTCGTGACTGCCACCGCTACTACCCAACCTCGTTGTCACGCCACTTCTGCTAGAAGTCACTCTAAAATTGCCAGTAAACACACAAAAACGCACCGATACAATTATCTTGTAGAATATCACCTTACTTAGTAATATAACTGTGTCAATATGCATTACATGTTGCATTTAAGTTAAGAAAAACAACAGAAAACCTTTTTTCGCCAGAAAAAACTAAATTTCAACGTTAAGTCTGGTAACAATGTATTTTTGCCGAATCTTTGCCGAATCTCTAGGAAAATTCGGCAAAAGTTCGGCTTTGCCGAATCCCGAGATTCGGCGCCGAACTTTCGATTCGGCAAAAGTTCGGCCCATCACTAGTTTATTCACAAAGCCTTGCAGTTTGAGGACGGAGCAATGGAGTGCCCGGTCGCAGATTTGGAGTGCGAGGATCTGGTAGCACAAAGCATTTCTCGGGGTTGATAGCTGGGCTAGTTGTATCTTTGTATCTTTGCGCTTGCACTGTTCCATTATGAAAAATTTTCCGCTAAACTTAGCGGGAAAATTTTCCGCTAAATTTAGCGGAACATTTTCCCCGCTAAATTTAGCGGGGAAATTTTCCCGATAAATTTGGTGGGGAATTCTTTCTGCTAAATCTAGCGGAGAAAATTTTCCGCTAAAATTAGTGGGGAATTTCTTCTGCTAAATTTAGCAGAAAAATTTTCCACTGAATGTAGCGGGAAATTTCCCGCTAAATTAAGCAGGGAAGTTTTCCCGCTAAATTTAACGCTGGAATTTTCTCCCCTAAATTTAGTGGGAAATTTTTATGCTAAATTTGGCAGGGAAAATTTTCCGCTAAATTGGGCGGGAAATTTGTCTGCTAAATTTAGCGGGAACTTTTTCCGCTAAATTTAGCGGGAAATTTTTCCGCTGAATTTGGCGGAAGATTTTTCCGCTAAATTTAGCGGCGAATTTTCCTGCTAAATTTAGCGGGAACTTTTTCTGCTAAATTTAGCGGGGAATTTTTCTGCTAAATTTAACGGGGAAATTTTCTGCTAATTTTTGCGGGAAAATTTTCCTGCAAAATTTAGCGGGAATTTTTCCGCCAGTTTTAGTGGGGGAATTTTTCTGCTAAATTTAGCGGGGCAGCTTGGCAGTTTGTTTTTTAACAAACTGCCAAGGTTACTAAATATATTAGCTGCCGAAAATGTCGAGCTTTTAGATATTACGTTTAAAGCATTGCGTTGTTATTTCAGCCCCCAGTCGACTTTTTTATGTAAAGAGTGCTGTGTAATATTATTAAACTTTGAAAGTTGTTGTGCATGTAGGTGATCTCGTTTTTTTCTTGATAATGCCTTTCAAGATATCCTGCAATTGCGTGGTTGTGACGTAATTTGACTGTGTCCATTCTTGCTTCTCTTTATTCTCTTTATTTTGCTTTTTCTGTTAGTGCTGTAATCTGTATGGTATGTTGAGTATTTTCTTTTTAGTGCTGGATAAATGCCAATGTGAGGGCCTGTGGCTTTGTCAAGCTGGTCTTGTGACCGCTCTTTCCACAAGCCTCCAGTATCATGTACGCTGTACTTGATGCAAATAAAAATAAACAACAACAAATAAACATATTTTTTCCGCTAAATTTAGCGGGGAAATTTGCCTGATAATGCACCGCGCGGTTACGCCGACGCCGACGGCGACGGCGCTGAATGGGAGGCGACCAGGAGAGGAGGAGAAGCATAGCCTCTTCTCTGTACCTTCTAGGGCTGGGCGTCGATTAGAATTCGTAACCCGATTAATCGCACGCTTTAGTTGATTAATTATTCGATTAATCGGGCTTGTTCGTGTTCACACATAATAGTTCTAAAAATTCAACAAAATTTTCTTCTGCTGAATATGTGATAAGAGGTGCAATATAGAATTTCGTTAATGAATCAAGCTCCAAGTGTAGTTGAGAGCAGTTCAAAGACAGTCACACTCACAGATTCTTATGGTATATTCGGCTTGTCACTTTCGAGCGCTCCAATCATCCGAGTCGGAGCTACCAGATCCCGGGCGCCTCCGCATCGGAGCGAGAGAATCGGCGCGCCCAGCCGAACGCTCCTCTACTTTTCAGAGCGGCAAGCCGAGCGGATAGAGGGTCGCCTGTGCCACTAGAGGACGGCGCGAGCCGCCCTCTAGCGGAACTTTTGCTTCTCGGATTCAAAGGGTTCAGCAGTATTCAGTCATCCATCCATCCGTCAATCCTTGAAAAATGGCAGCCATCAACGCGGACGCTGATTAGGTCAACGCATGCCAGCCGTGCCAAGCGGAAGTTCCTGCGAAACTATAAAAACAGACAACAATACAGCTTGAAAACTCTCGTACTTTTGTTCTTACCGCTTCGTCCGTGTAGGTTCGCACTATAGGAAGTATTCACTGGACGCCATATTTGTGGGTGCTGTTGAAAGCGCATGCTCAGGATGAGCTCACATTCAATAGCCTGCTAAGACCGGCACTCTCGATGGTGCGGAATGCACGTTGCAAAAGAACTGTAGAAGCTCACCATCAGCCCGCGCTCAGCATTCGCGCACTACAGATATGGCCGCCAGTGAATATTCCCTACTAGCCGCCAGTGCGACCGATAGCGTCACTGTAGTGGCCTTCCACGATTGGCCGAACGCTGACTATGACGTCGGAAGGATTTGTCATCGACGGCATAAGCGGAATGCAAGAACTTCAATTTTGACGGTGTTGGCAATGCTGTCAAGAGCGCCATGACTTCAAGCTTCACATGCTATTTACAAACACCGTCGAACTTGTTGTTCGCAGCGTAATACGTCACCGTGAGGAATCATGGAGGCCACCAAGACATCTCGCCGCTAATAGAAACATAGGCCTTGACCTTGGGCACCGTACAAGGTGCGTCAAACAACTCGGCAAACTTCGCTTCGTAAACACGGCCCTCGTCGTCGCCGTCCGAGCTGCTGGTGTTGTCGCTGTCTGCTAGCTTCGCCAGCAGCACTGACGGTGCCACCCCTAACATTAAACGTCTTCGTTTCAACGACATTTCACCTCAATTCGGGGAGCACAACACAACGGTGACGGCGTCGAGACTGACGGCTGTTTTTCGCAGCCCTCTTTCTTCGGTGTAGCTGCGTTCTCGCCGTCCGCTTCCGACACAAATCAAAATGGCGGAATGGCTGGAGTCACGTGACCGGTCGGCAGCCAGATCTCTCGTGCGCTCCCACTTCCAAGTCAGAGCGCCTCAAACCGCTCCGATTCGGAGGACGGCGAGAGTCGGAGCTTCGAGAGCGCTCCGAAAGAACCAGCCGAATATACTTGGAGCGCCTGGCATCGACCAGCCGAATGCACACCGGCTTTTCAGAGCGCTCCAAGAGGCTGAAAAGCGACCAGCCGAATATACCATCATCTGCGCGAGGCAGAAGTTTGTTGGATATTCCTCGGCAACAGAGTGATCTCCTTTGATTGTTCACTATAGTCTGTGCTGCGCTAAACGGACACTCGCACGTCATTGAAATGGCCGACTAACGCGAAGCTTTCTGCATTTGTCTTGACTTACAAATCTCGCGTCTTTTTACCTAAATTTTGCCCTCCTCACAGGTGTACTCTTCCACGTCTGCGTGGCGAAAGCGTTTAATTTTTACTTTCTTTTGGTTCGTCAAACTTTTATCGATTAACCGGTGGAAAAAGTTATTCGCGATTAAAACATTAATCGATTAATCGGTAGGTTAATCGATCAATTGCCCATCCCTATAGTACTCTTCCCTCCACCTCCTCAAGAGCTGCGCTCTGATTCGGCGTTACAGGGGATTGGAAACGTCTTTAATATTTTAATAGATATCATCCACTCAGTTTATTTCATTATTTTACATTGTATCTCCAACTCTGGTTAATGTAGCATTTCATATGCAAAATATTAAAGCATATTTACATTCCGCAACACTATAAGCACGTTCACGCTCGTCGTGACTTAACGTTCTCTGAATGCGAACTCATATGTTATGATGGGAAGCAATGTGAAACATAAGGAGTGTGACGTCAGGGGCGCATCACTCAACATCTGCTGTTTAGGCAGTCCCCTGCACTGCGGAAAACCGGAGCACTTCAGCAATCACGGAGGTGTAGTGACGGTTCACCACTTACCTTTGTTGAATACGCCTGGCTGAGGTTCACGGCGACTTAATTATTCCGGGCCACTTCTATTCGCCTGCTTGAAGGAAGCCGATGCTTGGGACGTCTTGTAAGCCGCGTTGTTAGAGTGGCGTCGGCATCTGGTCCGCTACCAGGACCAGGCGGATTTTTTCGGTGGCGCACCAGTCACCTATAGTCGGTGACAGGTAAAGAACGAAGTGGAAGCTCCTCCGACCCCTTTCCACTTCAATGGAGCGTAGGTTCGAGAGGAGGTCGCCTCCTCTCCACCGTTCGCTCTGCTGAGGTGGTAAGGGCAGTGGCGTCACGAGGGTCAGCGGCACCCGGGGCGGTAGTACAGCGCACCCCCCTTCCCCCCCCCCCCCCGCTTTCGCGTGGCCCGCCGCAACAGCCCCCCCCTCGCTTTCGCATAGCTCCGCCGCGACTCTCCCTCCCCCCCCCCCGCATCGTGGCCCGCCGCGACACCCCCTGAGCCCTGCACCCGGGGCGGTCCCTCGCCTCCCCCCCCTGTGACGCCACTGGGTAAGGGGTGGGAGGAGCTTCCACTCTCGTTCTTGAACTGTCAACGACTACAGCTACGTTTGGAGATTTGTGTTTGTCCCAATTGTCTCCCGTGTCTCCTTCTCCAGGAATTATTTTCGTCATTCTTTTCCAACTCGCTTGCACCTTTGCAGTAATTGCATTAGCATCATAACCTTAAAATGATGGCCGTTCACCCTTGTTGTCTTGTTGTTGTTGAGACTGGTGGCAGCTGATAAATCCCGCTTGCTCTACTGAGGTCTCAACTCCTGGTTAGCTCAATTGGCAGAGGCGCTCCTCAGGAAAGAAAGAGGTGCCTGGTTCGATACCAAGCCTAGGCGGATTTTTCGGTCGCGCACGAGTCACCCATCTGCGTTTGGAGATTTGTGTTTGTCCTAAGTGTCTCCTTGTTCCCTTCTCCAGGGATTATTTTCGTCGTTCTTGTCTAGCTCGCTTGCACATTTGCATTAATTGCATTGTTATCACAACCTTAAAATGCAGGCCGTTCTACCCTGGTTGGTGTTAGACTGGTGGTAGCTGATAAAACCAGTTTGCTCTAGTGACGTCTAACTCCTGGTTAGCTCAATTGGTAGAGTGCTCCTCTGAAAATGGAGAGGTGCCTGGTTCGATACCAGGACGTGGCGGATCTTTTTCGGTTCGCGCACCAGTCACCTTAGCTACGTTTGGAGATTTGTGTTTGTCCTGATTGTCTCCCGTGTTCCCCTTCTCCATGAATTATTTTCGTCAATTCCTGTCCAACTCGCTTGCACCTTTGCATTAATTGCAATTATCATCTTTAATACGAGACGACTTAGGAGTCCCCATACACATTGACTGTCTTCAGGACGGTGTTTCGGAGTGACATTTCGCAATAGGTCTTGTAGACTTTGAGCAAGTCCGGATCAGCGGGTCCCCAGTGGTCTGACGGCGTCCACAGCCCTTTTAACACTCTGAAAAGCAAGCATGAGTTTATTTGTTTTAATATATTAATTCATGGCATCTACATCGTCCATAGGCCGTTGAATACGGAGGACACTATATTCGTTGAACTTCTTTAGCATCAAGAAAAAAAAGCTTGTTTTTGCAGTCATATTTCGTACAGTGCGTAAAATACCTAATATGCGAAAAAAACAACAAAACGTGTTTACTTCATTGAAAAAAAAAAAAAGCTACGAATTGCCGAAACGTTGAGTCTCTTGCTAAATGTAGCGGTAGCGGTTGGGACCACATCCCAAAGATTCAGAACTTATCTAAAGGTGAAGCTATAAGCGATTTTAGGGAAATTTTCGGTGAGAAAGTGGCGACCAACGGAGCCCGAAGATTTATGGAAATAAATGCCAAACGCTACCGGGAACGCGACCCCTCTTCGCATTGAAAATGTCTAAAAATCGGTGGTAAGTCTCGAATCAGATGCGGGCCAGTTCTGGAACGCTTGCATCTGGTCCGGGCAACCGCTACATTTTGGGCGGCGAGAAAATGAAGGAGAGGGTAGAGTAGAGCGCGCAAGACGTCAGAACGCCGAGCTCTGACTGGAGTGATTAGTGAGTAGACCTAAAGCTAGCTGCGCTTTGTCTCTGCTCACACTTCGAACGAGTTCGATTGTCAAACACCGTTGTCCAGCGCTCCGCGTTCGCGTTCAGACGCGTTCAAAGAGTGAGTGGAGGCAAAGGCAGCTATCTTTGCGTATACCCCTAATCCTTCCAATCAGAGCTCGGCGTTCTGACGTCCCCGCGCGCTCTCGTCTCCTCCTCCCCTCAGTTTCTCGGCGCATAGTCGTAGCCTCTGCCATGGTATAGTTTATATTTATGCCGTGAGAAAAGTGTATGGTTCTCCAACAAGATTTTGTTAACAAAAGAAAAACGATTTTTAATTTCTTTTTTACCCTTGAAACGTCTGCGTTTTGATAAAATGACATAAAATTGATCTTAAATACAAGGACATATATATATCGTTAATTGATCGCTTAAAGAGAGAGCATAATTGCAAAAATAATGCGGCACGACAACAACAACAGTAATGCCCGAGCCCCACTAGAGAGACAAACGTTAAAAAACCGAACCGACGAGCCTCAAGCACGTTCGGCATGAACACGAATGTATAGGGAGTATTCACTGGCGGCCATTGCTGTGTGCGCGGATGCTGAGCGCGTGCTGTTGGCGAGCTTCACAGCTCTTTGGAAACTTGCGTTCTGCACCATGCAAGATTGCCGGTCTTAGCAGCCTAGTAATGTGACCTCGTTCTGAGTATGCGCACTAAATAGCGCCCTTAAATATGGCGTCCAGTGAATCACCGCCTATAGCCATATCAAACTGTATTTTTGGCAGGCTTGCAGTCTCTTGTGCTCACTTCCAGGAGCACCGAGACTCTGAAAGCCTGCAAATGTGAAATGTCGGACTAGAAGCACTGCCTTCAGCGCGAGCTTTCCGTCCTTTCAAACACACGTGAATGCGCATGCACGCATAACCAAAGCCACTGCGGATGCCAACGAGCTCGAGCTAAAGTGCGGAGCTTCTAGTCTCAGCTTCAAGGTGAACGGAGTATTGGGGAAGAGATCAGAATCGTGGCGCCCCAAGCGGCTAACCTTAGAACTACACCGATGGGGACAACATATAACAATGACTCAGCACTCGGCTGACGTAACCGAACGCCATGTCAGCGTTCGGCTGAAGTTCGTCTTCTCCGGTTGCCCGAGGGAGAAGAGGCTGCTTATGTTACCACTCCGGCCTGCACGAACAATGCAGCATGCACGGTGCCCAGCTCAGCACAAAAGCACAAGTGTGTCAAGCTCGCTTTCTTTGATGACTGCTTTCGGGAGAGATCCGGCCTTAACAATAAACGTCACTTCGTTTATGAAGGCCAAAGCCTTATATGTCTCATCGTTCAGTGGACCTTCAAAGTCTTTGAGCTAAAACACGTCGGCGACACGAAAGGTACCAGAACGTTTACGTTATTACCCAGGCGAATTAGAGGCAATGAAATTAGGAAGGATGACAAAGATAATTAAGAGGAATCAAAGTAGAATTAAGAGTAATTAAAGTGAATTAAGCGTAATTAAAGAAAAGTAAGAGTAATCAGTTGGAATTATGAAGGACTATAAGAGCGAATTAAGAGGAATCAAAGTGAATTAAGAGGAACCAAAGAGAAGTAAGAGGACTACGAGGTATTGTGTGGGTGAAATCTGGAAATAACATATGAAACATAGAAAGAGAATGTAAACAAAAGTAGAATGTGAAAAAAGAACGCGAAACAAAGTAAATCGTAGATAAGATAGAAGATAAGTTTATTTGATTTCAGAAAAATACCCTGATACAATCCAGCCCGCTTAAGCGTAGGTACGCAATGTGTCTGTCTTTAATGCATCGGCGCTTGGGCTTTCGCCTTCAAGTCGTCGTATGGATAACATGAGAGACCCTGTGAATTTTTGTTAGTATTTTTACGTTACACCGTCCCACCGCGCTCTATTGAAGAATATGACGTGGACATGCCCACAAGGACTGCGGGCATGTCCACAGGCCTTGTGTTGGGTAAACACCGAGGTGTGGGGACAACAAACGGGTCAGAGCGCCCCCATGGCGACTCCAACGAAATCGACGCCGCGTAGCGGCAACTGCCGAGAAGCTCAAGAGAGGAGGTCGTTTCGACTCTGTCGTCTGCTATCGCTGCTTGGTTCTCGTAGGCAGCATAGAAACAAACATCATTTCCAGTAATTATTTTTATGCTTCCGCCGTGTCATTACTACGCTCTGACTAGAAGAAGGTTTTTACCGTCGAAAAATCGCTTTGCTTTCATACGTAACACCGATTCTACGCTGCAGTGCAAGAAATTTATGGTGGTCCGCGTGCTGAACGACGAAAACGACCTCCTTTCGTCCGCCATTTTGCCTGACCAGCGCGCCCCCTATAGTTCGCTGGAGTCGCGAATAATTCGATCTCCTCGCCACTAATGCGAATCGGGCATAAGCAAGAAGAAGAGACAGTGCGCAGGTGAGCTGGTGAGTCGCAAACATAACTAAAACTGGAACTCAACGACGGAAAAAAGAAGACAGAAAAGGAAGGTCTATTGTTTCTTCTTTTATCGATGTTTAGTTAAGCGAGTAAGCATGCAGGAAGAAATCATTCATTACATGCTTATAGCAAAACCACAGTGTTTCAATATCTTCTTTTTTGTTTAAGTGCAGAAGAGACACAAAGTCTGGTAAAAATAAACGAACAAAAAGCTTCGCCTATTTAATTTCTGGGTGAAATTAAATTCAGTTCCTCAACAAATGCAAAACGACATAAAAAAAGTTTCCTGAAACGGAAGGAATTCAGAATTCCCTAAAATGCTGTTCAACTGAAGATCGAAAATCATCCTGCCACTCCTAATTAAGGTGCACGGGTTAATAAAAAAAGAAAAGATAATTGACCGACGAATTTTCTCGTGCGTTTGGTTGATATAATGATGTTCACACACGTGCAACATTAAAGAATTTTCTGTTAGTTACCTTTCTTTTGCGTCAGACGTCCTTTGCTCATTATCTTATATGTGCAAATTACCGTGACTGAGCAATAATTTAATAAATGATTATGGGACAAATGAATGTTTCCTTTGGGATAATGACGTCGGACCGCGTTGGACTACAAAGTGAAATAAAGTTACAGAGTGAGCGAGCATACCGCTCGTCTAATTAACGCAAACACATTAACCTCATCTGGTACTTTCCTAAGTGGAGATTTGTAACCTGTCGTCCCAATTATGCTATAGAATCGATAGAAATCAGAAACAAAAATTGCTTCCCACGCTATTCAGTGGCAGTTGGCCGTCTGCAGGTGCGGTTTATTCTGAACACGCTGCGCTGGCTCTTTAGGTCTTATTGCTCGGATGCGGCATTCTATTGGCTGTCGAAGCGGAAGAAAAAGATGGTTGGGACTCGCCACGTCCTGTGACTATGGAGCGCAAGCTCTCGCTCCTTGCCTCTCTCCAGGCAGCTGCGCGTTGACGTCGGGTGGCTCCGAGCTCTGCATTGGCTCTCACATGGCTACTCAGCCATCAGCGGTGCACAATGCGCAGTGCGTGTCGCTGATCGTCGACTGCACGACCGCTGCGGAACGCAGCAGACGAGCTCTGCGCTCTAGTCTCCCATACCTCCGACTGGTGTGTTTACCGAGGAGTAAGTCGCCGCGAGTTCGGCGTTCACCGCGTCCAAGAAAAGTGTGGCCTCATTTCCGCCCGATGACGTCATACAAGCGTCACACTGGCGAAGCGCGCGATCTGTCGGTGTCATGCCATCAAACTAGAGCGTCAAGCAAGCAGCCGACAGCAGTCCCTCGGTGCAAGCCAGCACGGTATGTGTCCGCATGGCATGCCATGCGTGCCCCTGAGGAAGTTGTCGGTTTCGGCTATTTTTTGTTTATCGCTCTGGTGGCATCGGGCGTAACGCAGCGGTGGTGGTATAGGCCCATGTTCGGCTGCCGCTCGCTGTCCAGCTTGATTCCACGAGCTTCTTCCGCCAGCAGTTGTGACGCGCGACGACGGCGACAGTCGCGTTTGCTCGTGCTGCCGGAACTTCTACAACCGAACTTCTAAGCTGAATCCGACCAATCCAACCACCTCGATGCATATAGCGGAATAGGAGGCTAACACACCACGTCGGAGGCGCATTCCAGAGTACTGTGCTAAACCCGACGGGGAAAGAAAAAGCGCCGAAGAGGCTGAACGCTGGAGATGACAACAAGCGTGGCAGACCTTTTCTACGACCACGTGACCCTAAGATAACTCGCCGCTGCCAGCCCGGTTCGCGATGATTCGCTACCCGCATCTGCTCGGAGGCCGACGTCACTTCCGGGTAGGACTTGCGTCGTTCTTTTCGTCTCAATTTTTGTATGGCACTAGGGAGTTAAAGCGCGGAGCAGATTTAGTTGTCTGAATTCTCAACACCTATGACGTATTTAGACGGTATGGAAACAAATCTTTATTCGACAATGTTGCAGTTGAGGCGAATATTTCCAGAGTAAATTTGTTAATTTTAGTTAATTAACTTCTAAGTAGTAATAACTTTACACTCGTAGCCTCACGTCCGCCGTGGTAGATAACGTTATGCAGAAGAAATACCTTATTTCTGTGTATTCTATGGCACTTGTTCACGACTTGTTTATGACAGACATTTTCAGCGTCGCTTATGTTATGACTATGAATTTCTTCTTAATAGTGTTTTACTTAGGTTTTTTGTCAAATAAAAGATTCAAAACGTAATTCGATTTTTTTTTTTGCATAGTGAGGTAAATGGTCAGAATGATGCTAACCTACCTACTTCTGAATTCTGTCGATTTCCAGGTTCCTTGTCGCGTTACCAGAAATTACTGTCTTTTACGTTCAATCCATGTCTAAACTCTCACCACTGTCCCGTATGCAAATTTCATTAAATAAAATTCGTCTTCTAGCTCAGACATTTTACGGATCCCTCAGCTTTTCACCGCGACTTGGAGAGTCTAGTTGAAAGTTAAAAACTGTGCATCTCGTGTGAAGTGTGCCCACAATTTGTAGTCACGTTAATTTGTGCATTTGATGCTGTGGGTGTGTTGTGTTTCTTCTTCATAGCTTCTTGCGTGCGCCAATGTGAAGACCCGCGTGGTTGTTCTTGGGCACATACAATAAACAGTATTATTATTTTTATTATTATACGAATTTTTCGACGCCCGAATAGAGCTCGAGAACACCATGTATAGGCTGTCCCCATAACCTCCTTCTGCGCACTGCCATTTTGGTCTACTTGGCTGTGTGGTCTTTTGACGCGTACTGAGCATGCGCGGTAGGTCACTCTGCGTCCGCATTCCAGTGACTCAGCATTTTTCGCGCAGGTGATGAGCGCTGTAAAGGTGCGTATTCGTACCAGGGAAGAAACACCTCACCTTGCCATGCGCCCTGTAGGCGACGGAACCGAAGATGCCGATCATGCTCACGCCGATACCGGCAATTATCCATCCGAACAGGTTGGCAACTATGGGATAATTATAGCTTCCTAATCTCAGATTGCTCTCGAACGAGTACACGGGAAACAAGCAGACAACCTGAAAAATAAGACGCATTTGCAAGAATTCCTTTGTTACTAAGATAAATTGAACGTTGTGGCTTGCCAGATGAAGTAAATGACTCCAATAAACAGTTCAAATATACTCTAACCTTCGAAAATCCTTAAAACTGTTCTGCAAAGTAGACAATGCGAATGACTGCTTATTGATACAAATTGACATCCGCTCTATTGAAAAATGATGTTTGCCAAATAAGCTTCGACTGAACCTGAAAAAAAAAAAAGTCGCCAGTAATGTTTTTTATTAGGAAGCAAGAGAGCATATATTTTTGACTATACCGGGTGTTTTTTAACTTAACAGATTTGTTTAAAAAAAGCCGTGAATGTTACACTTATGCGGTTTGTGCAGGTGAGTTATACGGCCAGGGGGACATAGTATAAGGACCTAATCGCAACGATCAGTCGGATAATTAATTAAAATTCATTAATTAACTTTATATTTAATGAAAATAGACATATGGTTCCAAATCGAAACTTGCTGAGCGTCATCGAAATCCACTAAATCAGTAATTCCAGAAATATTTGAGCGCGTGAGAAGCGTAGTAGTGCACTAAAGTTAGCACTCGTGGAGCAGGTACAAGGCTAGCGGTTGCGGTAAGGCGCCCGCGCGATCTTTCCGTCTCTTATCTAGCCCCAGCCTTGTGCCTGCTCCACGAGTGGCAAATTTAGTACATTACTACGCTTCTCACGCGCTCAAAGTCCTCTGAAAATGACTGATTTAGTGGTTTCTGATGACGCTGAGCAAGTTTCTAATTGGAACCATATGTCTATTTCTCATTAATGAGAAAGTAATTAACGAATTGTAATTAATTAGCCGACTGATTGTTACGATTAGCCCTCTATACTATGTCCCCTTGATCGTATGACTCACTGCAGAAACCGCATAAGTGTAACTTTCACGGCTTTTTAAAACAAATCTGTTAAAGGGGCGGTGCAACGATATTCAATTGGAATGTTTTTCACTTTACACGAGCTTACTGGCACTAGTGGGACTCAAGGATACTCGCACGCAACGCCACTGGCCAAGAAACTCCTTTGCTGCGGAGTAATTTCAAGGACAAAAGCGATCAATTTCATTCAATCTCTCCTTTGCAAAATTTGATGACGTAACGTGGGGATCGTAGTACACCCCAAGGACGATATTTGAAATGCGGTTCATAGATTAAGGTGCAACCCCACCCTTGGTTAGTGTGATTCTGAACCAACAGATGGCGGTTGGATTGCCTTCCAGGCCTGTGCATCAATGCGAGAAATCGTGTGTGGTGGCGCTTCGATACAGTGGGGTATTTTTCTATATCTTGAATTTGACATCCCTGGTTCCTTGCTTGTTTTTCTCTGCACGAGCTTTCTTTGGAACGCGCACGACTGCGCCAGTTCTCGTGCAAGGGGGCCAGTTGCCTACGCTCCGAGCTCACGTCTCCAGCAAATGTGGGCAGAACAAAACGCGAAAATCGTCCTCAGCCAAATGGCGAGACATATGCACAACAAAACCACCGACGCGTTGAAAAATATACAATTGCCTGTGCGCCGTTATCGGAGATTTCAGAGGCCAATTACACATATTTCAATGTGATCAGATTTACATTGACACGAATGAAGGTAACGAGAGGACGAACAGTGAACTGAAAATAAAGGTTTAATCGGCGAACTTGTGCCAAACAAAGAAAGTAAAGAAAAAGCCTCCTCGCAGCAGAAAAGCAGGCGGCAATTCGGCAACGTAACGAAACAAGAGCGAAACTGACTCGACCAGGTCGCTGGCGGCTGGTTATCTACAGAGCGTCACCATATCGAAAGTTCGGCAAAGAAGGTTCGAGCGTCGCGCGCTCCGGGCGAGGATGAACTGGCAGTTTCGAGACAACAAAACAGGGCGAAAGTTATGTCCGGTGCAAGAGTGAACGCGAATCTTCGAGAAGTCCGTGACCGAGCGTTGCTTTCTTGGCTCTGCGGGCGGCAATATGACGGGCCGGCCCTTTTCTTTCTTTCTTTCTTTCTTTATTGATTTGCAGGCCGTGGCCGGCAGGGCGGTAGAGAAAAAGGCATTACTGCCTGACGCCCTCTCGCCCGTTACAGTTCGACAACATTGAAGAAAACACAAAAAAAAACACAAGAATAAACATCATATGATAGAAATGAACACTTTAAATACACAAAGTGCTATACCAATGACTGGTTTGTAGTGCATATGGTTGACTCTTTGTGGATTTCCAGGAAAACGACGTGATAGACTTGGGGTTCCAAAATTCTAGCTTGTGGAATTAACTACCTAAAAAATAAAAAGATGAACAATTCTTGGGCGGTCAGTTACCTCCATCAGGTAGCGAGGTGTTTATTTTGACCAAAACCACGAGACTGGAAGACACAAAAAATGACTCTCAGGTTTAGATGTTGAGTTTGGTAAACCAAAAGTAGGACTGGTGCGGGAGTCATAATAAAAAAATGCCGAGGTTAAAAATTAACTCACAGACTATAAATGATAAAAGTTAATTTTAATACGATCTCAGTGATAAGTGCAATGACTGGCCGGGTAAACATTCTGGGTGTGTATGGATAGCTTTTGCACATAGTTTAAGCAATGTACAGGGTGTCACAAAACAAAATATTACGATTTTTTTTTACCGCAAGAATAAACAAGGCATTGCCGAACGCCCATTCTCCGCCCAAAGGTAGCGCTAGGGGTCACATCCGAGGCAGAGCCGTTTATACTGAGAGAGTTTGGCCGATGGGCGGAGCTTGTTGGCCGCTAGAACAAGCGGATTTCGCGGTAACACAATATGGCGTCACTTCTTTGTCTTGTTCATTCCTGAGAAATCGCGTAGAGTTCCTATGAGTCAGAGCCACAATATGGCGGACGGAAGTAGTCATCCCCGGTTGTCAGACTACGCTGCTGTGGTTGCCAGGCTGTCAAAATCTCCTTAAGAAGGCCAAACTCTCTCAGTATAAACGGCTCTGACATAAAGCCCCTTGATAAAGGCCTTTTTTACAAGTACTGCCAACCATTGTTGTAGAAACGCGCGAGACACGTGCCGCGAGCGCGTGCTCCGCCGCCATTCGCTTCCAAGGGCCGCTCATTTCCATGCTGCGCCGCCATTTGCTTCAAGGGCCGCTCGAGACATAGGCCTCGTGCGCTCGCGCATTTGACGCTACTTGCGAGACACGTAAACACATCGAGGGGCTTTTACATCCAGGGCCGGCTTGCTAGAACAGCGTACTCAGCTGAGACTGGGTGAAAGAAAGCACTGCAAAGGCTGGGGCGCGCGAGCGTCTTGAGACGCAACTTGAGTCCCGCTCAGCTCGTGCGCTCGCTTTGGCAGTGCTTTCTTTCACCCAGTCTCAGCTGAGACACTGGTTCTAGCAAGCCGGCCCTGGTGTCAAAGTTTCAGCCCGATCCGATACCTTATTAAAAAAGTTATAAGGAATTTCTGAAAAGTTCAATAGGAAAACGGCGGCCGACGGAGTTTTCGAACACGTGGGAGCTCTAAGGCACGAAACCGAAAACGGAGCAAAAATGGGCTCCATTTTCCATTGGAATTTTCAAAAAATTCCTTATCTTTTGAATAAAATGTCCATTCGGGATGCAACTTTGGCATCTGGTTGTGACCTAACTTGCGTTAGGGCGGAGAATGTGTTAGGCGATGCGTAGTTTATTTTTGCGGTAAAAAAACCCTGTAGCAATGCA